>JAAAKL020001928.1:0-28333 GCA_010016065.2 Carybdea cf. marsupialis auct. non (Linnaeus, 1758)
CAAGTTTATTTATTTTAAATTTTGACTCCTTAAAAATAATTTTATTAAATACATTTAAAACACCTCCCTGCTCCTTCCGTATCCCACAGTTTTACAGTTAAGCATAGAAGAGTAGTGGTTGAAAATCTCAAACATGCGTTCTTTAACGTGGAGCTATAGAGTGCGCTTCTTGCAGCACAAATTGAAATCTTAACTCTGTTTAAAAAACAAAGATCTTCTCGGGGGTTTAATTATGTTCAACTCACCCCAAAATTATTTTATTCAAAATTTCTTGCGAAAATACTATCATGTACCATAAATCAGACAAGTTATGGTTTTGGTGGTGAAACAGTCGCTCTGCAGCCCATTTACCATCGTCGTCTGTTATAATATTTGGGTACGCATAACCCGTAGCACTATTAACAGACTTGTTTCGACTCTTCTTATGGCTCATTATGATCTTTACAGTGTCCAGTTATGATTGCACTCCTATCAAGAAGAAACAGCACTTTCTTAAATGTTACTTTGAATAAACTGAATTTGAAGTACAGCTATCTCTCTGTGATTCAACTTCCCTTAATTCCAGCATCTCAATATATCGACCACATTTTCTGGGACAGTGAAAAGTCCTTAACGAATTCTCAGATCCCCTTGGGTATTGTCTCGATCCTTACAATTTTGGTAGTTTATTAAAAAGTGCATTTTGTTCCCTTGTTTATGTTCGAAAGACGAGTAATTGGTTTCTTACCTGTTCCATTTTTTCATAACCATTTCTACCAAGCGGGAACGTACAGAAATATCATATGTAATTGAATTACGAAGCTCGTGAAGGACTAGAGCAAAGAGTACAACACAAGAATGTATAAAAGAAGTGTATTTCTTACGTTCGGCCCCCTTTGTAAGCAAATGTCATCCTAGAAAGACAGAAAATTAGGGCAAGTGTTTGTGGACTGTGCTAAACCGTTCTCAGGGGTTAAATTTTAGAAAATTGATTCAACCTATTTGAACATTATGTAGTTCGAACAAAGTGTATGTGGGAGGGGATGTCTTTGCAAAATTTTCAAATTTACCTGCTTCACAATTAAGCTCAAAATAGTAAATTGATTTCAAGGAAAGCAATTACAGAATTGTATTTTATGGCGTAGAAGTGTGGAATATACGCTGAGTAACATATTTTCTTGGAACGGCACGGTATGACTATTTAAACCGTCTTATAGTGATTGATCGTAACAGCCAAAAGCCTACATAGGCTGAACATCCTCGTAAAAATGCTTTTCTTTCATCTAAAGAAGCATCCTTCTTATTTGGAGTTACTGTAACTGATGTCATTATTGGATAGAAGATGTCCGCCATTTTGTTACATAGAATTGCTGAATTGTCCTGAATCGTTGTATCCATATCCATAATCGTTGTAAAGTTACAATGGTAAATGGTATCCATTTTGCCCAGAAGGTCTGGAACTTTGCAGGCCAGTTAAGCATTACAGTAGGAACTGACCCGTCGTTAATAGTCGGCAGTTATTCAAGCTTAGGGGTCGATTCGCATGATTGAATAGCAGGTAGGAGATTAACGATCTTTCAACCCTCTACAGAGACAGGATAGAGCTGAACAAAGATGGCGGAATTATTTTTGCATTGATAACAGTGTGGCGATTGGTTTCATGCCGCGAGATAAAATGAATATTGACTGGCAGAAAGCGGGATTGGACCAGCAATGTCACTGAGGCTTTTTCTTGCCATTGTACTGGTTTGCTTGGAGGTCCAATCATTGGGTGGAATAGAAGGTAACACGACAGATTACTATCTTGTTTTTTCTTCTTGCTGTCTCACTGTCTGTTGGTTACTATTGATTGATTACTTAAAAGCTACTCTGTCGTCTGTCTCAATATCAAATCAGGAATAAACATAGACTCTATTTCTAACTCCGTCTCGCCCACGATGAGATAGGAGCCGGCAGATTATATGGTTGTTGAGTTAAATTGCAATTAAAGTTGAAAACAATATATGTAAAATGAAGTGTTTACCTCTTTAAAAGGACAGGGAAACTTCTGAAATCTACTCTTGCCAACATTTAAACTGTCTACAAGGACAGCGTGATCAATTGAAGGTACTTTTGTCAAAAAAGATGTAGCTAAGATGTAAGAAATAGAGTGTAGTAATACCAGAAATATAAAACGAGAATCTGGTAGCCTTGAGACCCTTATCGACAAAATGTAGTTTATTGGTTAAAATTTCCTATCCGGACCTTATTAAACCTGAATTTTAAGGAGCGTTTTTCAAAGGCAAGATCGTCTATTGACCTCATTGGAGCAATCACTGCCCCCTGTCGATAGCCTGTGTCACAAAGATTTTTGATGGCAGACCCTGTAAACCCAGGCGAACTGCAAATAGATTTGCAACCAAACCTGATGCGATATACATTGTTGTTTCCCAGTAAGTTATCCTTATTCGGTCAGTTGGAAATACATTGCTACGGTGTCGTAAGACGTATATACTCTGACATTTCTGAATACCTTCGACTCAATGTAGTCGATCATCAGTGTCACTTCCTCTATTATTGATGATTAATTCCACCCTAACTGGTCAATGAAATATTGCTTCCTTTTTACTACCTCGTAGCTCTAGTTCTCGAAATATGAACTTGACAACCAGGACAAACGTAATACGTTGGTTGCTTGAGCTCCTAGCTGGGAAGTAGCCTTTGCAGATTCTTATACGACCCATTTCGACTGTTTTGATGCTCTCTTCCTTGTAATATTCAAATAAAAGGATACCTCTCTACGTTTTGCAACAAGCTTATGATTCGAATTAAGTTTTGGACATTGTTGATGTTACACGATCGAGTGTAGTATCAAGCTTGCACATACTTCATGTGTTTTGGAGATCGACTCGATGTCTCTCATCATTTATAAAATCGTACTACATCATACCCATTTTGATCGCAAGTGAGATTATATATTCATGGCTTTCGAAAACGCTGTCTGCTGTTCAGCTCCTTGTGTTGTCTGACAGAAGAAATGTATTACTTATTTTCTAACTGTGCAATTTCCAAGATTCCTCCCTTTTTTGTTGTCGAATATTACCTCTTCCTCCTTGTCGTGTCTGCCTTTTCCAGGTTTATCGTTTTAAGACGATCTACTGTAGCTCAATTTATCTCCTTCGATGATTTGGTACCCATTGTTACATACTTCACTTGCAACTTTCTTTTGATAAACCGTTGTTATACACCCACCTGATTTGCTTATGGGATAATCAATATCGACATTTTTAAGACTATACTATTGGCTATCATCTAAAATTGATTCTACTAAGCAAAAGGGGTAAACAATCGAAAGACAACAATTTGTGACGAAACAGTGAAAGAAGGATTGATCATCACATTTCTATGGGATATTTTTTGTTCTCCTTTCATACTGCAGACGCTGATGGGCCCAAACCCCAGGAAACGTCTACGACAAAATCAAAACAGAATGCTGTTATTAGGATAAAGAAATCGGGCATTGCCACCATCAGCTTTAGCTCGGCAAACGGATCGACTGCAGAAAATGCCACCAAGAGAGGTAACAACAGACCTTGTAAAATTTATCTAGTCATCTTCTACAATACACAAGTTGACGTATGGTAACTGCATAAGTCTCATGACTCTTTTTGTTAACGCGGACAATAAAAGTTATATCGAGTAGAAGAAGAGTACGTTTTAGACCAAACTTGTCGTTCTGTGTAAGACGACAAGACTACCACTTTACGTGGATGATCAGTATTTTTTCGTAGGTTACTTTTTCTTATTTGTCTTTCTTTTTGAGCCACTAAACAAGGACCAGTCCGGTAGCCTAATAACATGACCAGTCAGCAAGCCAGACCACATGAATCGGCCATAATATTGCTTAGGTGAGACGGTATCTG
Organism: Carybdea cf. marsupialis auct. non (Linnaeus, 1758); assembly: GCA_010016065.2. Lineage (NCBI taxonomy): Eukaryota > Metazoa > Cnidaria > Cubozoa > Carybdeida > Carybdeidae > Carybdea > Carybdea cf. marsupialis auct. non (Linnaeus, 1758). The sequence goes on from JAAAKL020001928.1 coordinate 3,882, forward strand.
CGATAGGTGGTATTGGATAGACCGACATGTACAACTTGCACTGTGGAGATATACAAAGCTACATACAACTATAGAATTAATGCCAAGTGGCCACTGTCGATCGACCTATGAATACTCATCAAAACGACCAATTTGCTTAGGCTAGCACTTTAGTCAGGGGGTGCTAGAGTAAAGGTTAAACTTTAAACTCACGGGACTACCTTTTTGCCAAAAATGCTAGACACCTGCGCATAAGAAAGCAATATCCTACTTGTGAGTGGTGACAAAATAGTGGATTAGAAATGTACACCGTTATATAGAAAATGAGACTCTCAGAATGAGAGCCATTGACAGTCCGGTCACTGGTTTTAAAAGATACTGTCATGTTCGAGGAATAAGTCAACCGCTCTTATTTTGTTTTTTTCATTTTATGAATGCCGAAGATACAGCAAGTGTTTAAAATGGAGATTGCTTCTACCAAGGTGTATTTGTGAACTAAAATGAATGAAAGGGATGCTACGTAAGTGTAGGTTATAGCTTTTGATGAAGAAATTATCTACAGATTTATGGAGCTCGTCGAAATTTTAGTAGAGAGAGTGGTAGTACAATATTCCATACCTCTATCAATGAATGAATTCTTAGCACTATCAAGAATACTCACCGTCAAGTTTTACTATGTTGTTTCTTAAAATTAATTTTAGGATTCTTGGCCAACCTGGCAACGCTTCTTAATGATGCTGAAGAGATGTCCAAAAAGGACTCCGAGATCCCCTCAGATGGACAGACGGGAGCTGCCATGAGCTCGATCGCCCATCGAGACAAAACACCGCCGACAAATCCAGAAAGCACACCGCCGATAAATCCAGAAAGCCAGCCTCTTGCCAACACAACGCCAGAATCCACACCATCTGTCTCTCAAGTTGAAAATACGTTGGTTACCGAGGGTAAAAGGTTTGCTCCAATTTTTGCATACTTTCACGGAAAAATAGTTCCCTTAGGGCGACTACCAGCCACATCTTTCCATAAAAGTCATGAAGATGATATTCCAGAGGTAGAAACAAACGCTCAGGTAGTGGACCAAAAAATTTCAGTCGAAGCGACGAAAATGGAACCCCAAGTTGTACCTAAGGCAGCGAGCAGTACCAAGTCAGAAGTAGAAAAGGCCCCGATATCTGTTGATACTGAGGAACGGAAGGCCACTACGATAACGCCTGCTGAGGGGAAGCAAGCAGCAAATATTGTGAAGGTCTCTGACAAACCTAGCGATTCCGAAGTTGTTGCAAAGTCGTTGAGGGTTCTGAGCCCCATGAAATATGAAAGATTGTCTAAATTCTTCAAAACATTGGAAGAACAGTCAAAGCCAACAAAGGCCAAACAAACGAGAACTTTGAAAACAAAGAATGTCGCTGGGGTTACTAAGGACGAAGTTACTTTTCCTGATGACAATCCCACTGTGCGTACAAATGACGTTATGACCCACGTTAAAGCCTTGCTACTTGACAATGGGAAGGTCTTACATATCCCAGAGCGAAATGTGGCGCCAACTTTGGCTCCTCAGATCCAAGAGAGCGCAAAGGTGAAGAGTTCGGATACAGATGCAGCTTCGGATGAGCCCAACGAGAGATACTTTGTTGCAGAGGATGGGTCACTGACTCCTATGTTTAAGGCCAAGGAAACAGAAACGGAACAAGCTTCTGCCAGAGATATGAATGATGCTGAAAGAACTACTGAGAAGTTAGGTGATAAGACTATTACACTGAGTGTTGACATGTTGAAAGACCTTCTTAAAAAAGCAGACAGTAAGGTATCACTTGCACAGTTGTTAAATGAAAAGACAACTAAGACTGAAAGCAAGCCAGAAAATCAGGAGGAAGATCCAGGTAAAGTCTTCTCAGATGCTATTTATCTTAATTTTATGAGGTGCTGTTTGATGTCTGCTCGATAGAAGATATTTTAATTGAGGAATCAGACTTTTAATCTCCACCACTGTGTAGAAGCCAGTCTGTCTCTCTGTCTGATTTTACGACCACCTCTTATTTGTATACCAATGCTCATAAAATGTCGTAAACGTATGCAACTCAACTCCTCGTAGGTTCTCGTGAGGACACCATTAGGGATCTAGCGTGCTTTTGGATTCAGGGGTGTGCCAAGGGCACTCATGAGCCGCTTGAGCTATGGGAATGTGTCTTAAAGGGATACCAGTGAAGTCCAAAGCTATTCTATTGCAGTGGACCTGTCCCCTAAGGTCTAGACAGGGGTTCAAATCTTGCTATCTCTGGGGTTCAGGGTGGTATCGAGGACGCTCTGATGCGTCTCTAACCGTGGGAATGTGGCTTTGAGGTGCCTTTAAAGTCTACAGATCTTTTATTACAAAAGGAAGCTCCTTGAAAACCCTTTAAGGGCCCCATCATGTTATTTGGCTTACCCTGGGGTTTTGGGAGATCTTATGGTAACCACTAGAGCTGTGAAAATGCGACTTAAAAGATGCCTATGAAGTCAAACATTTCTCATGATCCATGTTTTTCTGTGAATGATCGGAGAAAGCCTGTTATTTCTGCTAGTTGCAAATTATTGAAGACCTATTTTGTGCATTTTACATATATTTTGACTCGGTGTATAAAGTACAATCATTTATCCCTTTTGAGATTGAAAAACCTTCATAAAGTGCTAATATATGATCTTAAGAACTTAATAACAGAAAATATAGGAAACAATCGTAAAGTGTGATGCTTTTTTGGTCGCTACTTTCTTAGTTATATTCGTGCAAAGAACAAGTGTCGGTAGAAGACGGTCCTTAATCTACTTAGGAACACTGTTAACACGAATCAAACTACACGGAGTAAAGTGATTAGAGTCATATAAGCAACATCGGTTTGGATGCTCACGGCCATTAATTTTGAAGACAACCAAAAATTGTTATGAAATTATTTTCTCGACATGTCCGTGTCGTCTTCGGGCTTATCTTAAGATATTTGGACGATTACAAAACAAGGGCAAAATAAATCACAGGCTTAAAAAGCATTAAATCCGATAACTGTTCTTCTTGTTGTTGATGTTTATCGGGACTACTGTGTCTGGAAGGAAATTTATGAAGACTGAAAGCATTTCAGTAGGAAAAAGCTTTAGGGCTCACATTATTGTTCTCTTACATGATCGAAAATAACCAGGCATGATGTCAAATCTTAGGGGGTCCACAAAAGCAAGATATAGAATTGTTGTACTGATGCTGACAACCTATAACGCCACATGTTTTGTTTTCATTATGCATCTTTTACTACAGGGAAAACTCCGATATAGAATGAGATTTGGGACCTCTCAAGAAACAACGGAAGTTCCTGTCTACAAATGCTTGTTTGGACGAACTGTACAGATTTAAAAATGCTATTTTATACAGACAGGCTTTGAAATAGAGGAAATAGAAATAAACTATAACAGAAAGTAACCCCAGAAGAAGATCCCAAAATGACCTTACGACTCCTTCCTGGCCATCCCTATACAATAATCCTTTATTTCAGGGGTGATGACAGACGTGGGCGATCGGAATGTTTTAATAAAGATATTCCGAAGACTCTGTCACCGGTACCTCCCATCTTCCATTGATTGTCAATCATGTGCATTTGAGGTAGCTTGCACATTGCATTGTGTCCTTCACGACTCACGAAAGTACTGTGGGCTGTTCTGAGTTGTGTCGTCGTAAGTGCAGTTTTCACAGCTCCCCTTCCTCCCCTTTCCCTCTTTTACGTCATATTCCTTTCCGCTGAATTAGGAATACCTATTGTGTAGATAAAAATCTGTTGCTTTCATGATTGTTCTTAATGGTCCAGAAAGTGCCCAAGCCATGGTCAACAACAGTAGTTTAGATGAAGATCTGTATTCTCATCCTGGCGCTGTATTTTCTGTCGCTCTGTAGGGACGATCGAAGACTTTGCTGCCGGGGGCTTGAAGAAGCACAATGAATTCCGAGGAGAACATCATTCACCACCTCTGGTTTGGTCAGACGATTTAGCAAACGAAGCCCAAAAGTTGGCGGAGGAATTAGCAGACAAAAAGACACTTGAAATTTCGAAGGATCTCGAGAAGAAAGGCTACGGAGAAAATGTCGCTAAAGTATGGGCGAACTTTAAATGTGCCGGCGAAGCAGCAACGAAAATGTGGGAAACGCAAAGTGCGAACTATAGATATTACGATCCCCAATTAGATGAAAATACGGGGCAATTTGCACAAGTTGTCTGGAAAGACACCAGGGAACTTGGGATGGGCGTTGCCAAAAGTATAGATGACGTCAACAATAAATACGTCTATGTTGTTGCCCTGTATAGACCCCCTGGTAATATCGAAGCAACTTTAAGAGACAATGTTATCCCAAAGGGTAACAACACAGTGGATGTTTATTCGACATTCTTTAAGAGATCTGGAAAGTTCCATAAAAGGTCGTTTCAAGGAACATCAATGGATCAGACGTGACCAGTTGATTCTAAATTTTAAGGATAGGAAGTTAAGACGTACCAAACAAGGTGAATGGGAGACAATTAATAGTTCTGTACTTTTTATAGTTAAAAAGCAGTATGTCTATCCATTTAAGGTGTTTGATTCTGTTTGCAATGTGAGAAGGACGTATAATAACCAACACGGAATGGGATTCTACACCGGTAAGGGAGCTTTACTCGAACGTTTCCTTTTCTGAACATTGCTTTAACTATGTTCTGCTCTGTGGAGAAATATGAAAGCAAAAACATGTTTGCTGTTCCTTTTTAATTGGCTAGAGCTGAAAATAAGAGGAGTTTATTTTGTAATACGATTGCTATTAGAAATGTGTTATGATTTAAATGTCCGACCGTAATGATGTCTCAGCAAATTGCCTTTATAAGGTAAAGTAACAAAATGTAAAATGAAAAAAATCTACTATGTAGGCCTCGGATATTTCCGCTGGAACAACGAAAGCACAAAGTTAGTCCTTAGAGATTGGAACAACCTACTTCGCGAAAGATATAACTGCAATTATAGTTTTCTTAGGAGCAACAAACCTTACCCAGTTGCAACGAGTCAAGAACTCCACGTAAATTGCTAGGCAGCTATATTGTATCTGCATAATTGTTTCTGGTGGAGTAATAAAATTTGATTTCTTTCTCGCCATCTTAATCTGTAACTCACGTCCACGTGCGAGGATGGTGCATTAGGGTACCAAGGTGCTGACCGTATTACGTTTCAAGCCTTTTTTAATACTCAATCTCATAACGGCTCTACCTTCGTTAGGTCGTTTTTTTACCTTTCCTACCTCAAGCCACTATCTGCACCTTGAACTCGTTCTCTTTGCTCCCACTGCAACAATTTATTGCCCAAGAAAGTTTAAGTGATAAAAATTATCTCAATTCCAGTAAACGTATTACAGAATTTATAAGAAATTTGAAAATGAATACTTTTATCAGTTGTAATTTGGGGTGGCTGGTTTCCTTCTCGTACTAATTTCATATACCAAGGGCGTTGTTATGCTAGTTTTGTGCTATTTGATGCTAAGCTATTGATTGCCAACAAAGATGTTCGCGGTATCAACACCTTGGCATTGTGTTACGCCCCTCTGTAAGCGTAAATTTCATTGCCTTCAGTGGTTTACCAAACGACCTAAATCTTTTTAAGCTCTTAAGGTTTACTGGTTAGTTTGCTCTATCTTGAATTTCCAATCTTTCAATAGATTCATAATGAAACCTTTGCGTAAACTACCTACGTAAATCAGAGCGATCAGATGATAATTAGTGCGACCTTACATGATAATCAGCGCGACCTTAGATGATAGTCAGTGCGTATATGCTTAAGGTTGTATCGCTTCATTAATGGGCGATAATTACTTCCTTACCGATCTCATATATCAACCTCTATGCATAGAATAAGTACTACAGGAACCTTTGATGGCCGCAGCAAGGTAAGTTACTAAAGGTTTCTTAAATGTTTTGCTATAGTTTATGACAAATACGCCCATCAAATCGTAGATAAGGCGTAAGCACCGAAGATGTAAACTTTGAGACTAATTTGGTTGTGTCAGATGGTGCTAATGCAAGTTTCCTTTGCGAGGTGACTTTTTCTGATGTTATACTTGTTTCTTTCGTCATCTTATGACATTTTTTGGCATTAGATATGTTACTAGGATATCCATGTCATTCCCCTAACTTATGAAACCAATAAAATGCCAAAGAGGTTGCCACCTATTGAGGAATGTAGTGCTAAAAGTGCTATCAATGAATACTGAAGCAGATCAACACCTTGCAAGTTAACCATGCAGCAGAAAAATGCTGGAATTCTTAGATGCCGTGCACTAAAATTGCAAGGTCTGTAGAGAGCGTAGTTCTGGTACCACAGATTCCTATACATTTCTGATCCACCTATTACTTCTTCTAAATTCCTGATTTCAACTTCGGTTTTATTTTGGTACCTTGTTTAAGAATGTTTTGAATTCCTCAAAGGGATATATGACTGTTGTAATTTTAAAGCAAATCGTGTTGATTTCTTATTAAAACAATGACTTAACTTATTCTTTCTTTCCTACGTAGAAACTGCCGTATTTTAATTGCTTCATAACCTCAAAGTACATTCAGGCATTGTACTAGCTTGTTCGTATTGTGAAACTGTATTTGTAACGAAATGAAAGATTGACGAAGTTCATGACTCGTATCGAGTATGTATGAAATCGCACTTTTTATTACCACTGTACCAACAATGCCAAATAGATTGAGTTTGTTATAAGTATAATCACTGTTTTTTTTGGTTCGATCTTTTGGAGGAGGTAGGAAAAAGATGCTGTACTGAAATTGCACTCCGTTGTAGACATTGCCAATAACCGATAACACCATATCCTTTAAACCTTCTATAACCTTAAGGGAATAAATTTACGCGGGATTTAATTTCATGAGGTTGTTGTTTTTGCTCGTTTTCCTTATAAATACAAAGGGGAGTAAAGCGCATGGAAGAAATTATTTAAGTTAACCCCTTTTAAACTGATCTGGGAAATCGCGATCGTAGGGCGAAAGATGTAAAGGTAATTGTCCACACTACTCCTTTAGTTCGCGGACGGCTTGAAGCCATTAGCTGAGAATCTCCATAAAATTTCAAATTACATCGTGCTTGTCTCTTGATTTTCCTTAGAAAGCACTTGTGATGATCTCTCTACTCACAAATCAATAATCTAATCATGGTTTCCTTTTGAAAAGTACAGATAAAGATGTAATTACTGAAAGTTCCCTGCACAATTATAATGTTCTGAGTACACTTGCTGCGCAGTTTTGTCAGCAAACTACAATTCGTAGTGGATTTTACGTAATAATTAGACGTCACTGAGACACGATTTAAACTATTGTACTTTTGATGAGAAACATAAGCTTTGACTTAAGTCTCTTGAGCCACAATTAAGACACGAAGCATCCTGGCACCCACAAAATCCCTTTAGGCAGAAACAAATTTAACCAATGACAGCTTTTTCGGATCTATCTCTAGGGCATATTTTCCTTTTACAAACAATTTCTTGGTAGTGCAAAACTCAAGAATCGATTTCATCCGAAAACTTACGTTTTGTATTTACAAACATTGCTCTTATCAAAGTTTCATCGAGAAGATAAGATTTGAAATAATATTTGAGAAGATCCTAGACAAGTTGTTCGTTGTGCACATTTAATAATACCTTTGAATAAAGTAGACATTTTTTGACTAAGCTTTTCGTGGGTTCTCTTCAGCGTCATACATACCACTGTTCATATACAAAATTTTCACGATCTTTATGGAGTAGAGGCAACAGGAAAGCGGACATAAGGGGGCTCATATATTGATGTCAGGATAATTTCTACAGTAAAAATGGGCTGGAAACAACATACTCTAAAATAAGTTCGTTGCTATTACGAAGTCCTTCTACTTACAGAGAGAGAAGGCTTGTGTAGCTGGATGTAAACAGCTTCCAGTAATTTAAAATGATACTCTGAGGGAACTCTATACAATACAGTGAACTAAGAATCGTCATTATTCTCGGCACATTCACAGTTTGGTAGCAGATGCTCTGCGATAGTCGACAGTGTATCCTGTGTCAACGTGTGTTCTTTCTTGCAGTATTTATTTATATTTAAGTATTTAGATCCAAGATATTTTTTAAACCTGATCATATCAAAGCCTCTCTTCTCGATGACACTTGATAATCATCTATGGGCTATAGTATAGAGACTGACTATTTACAATGAACACAATGTATTAGTATTTTCAATTTCCAGCCCTAGAGGACCAAGAAATAAAGATGAGTCATCAAAAGTGTGGAGAATATTTGGACAATTGTAGTATTCAACGAGCGGATATGTGCTGCGCAGATCCAACGAAAGACAAGATTGATCGCGAAGGTGCATCACAATTAGATATTAGGAAAACCGTAGATTCTAGACGAGTGGATGCATGAAACCGTAGATTCTACACGGATGGATGCATGAAACCGTATTCATTCATAAATGTCTTACGGGACAAAACCACCCTTGTAAATTGCAGAAGTCTCTGATGAACTTCCTTTCCGTTAGAAGGAGGCCAATTTGTTTGAGATTAGACATGTCATCAAAGATAACCGTCTTCTGAGAATCATTTGTTCTTATGTTCTAGAAAGAGGCTTGCCGTCTTTATGTGACTTTCAGTGTCTCAGCACCTTAGTACCTTAAAAGTGGATTTATTACTTTTAAACATCCCCAAAGAGACTATTTCTTTGGTGAAAGTGAGCTAAAATAGCCCTACTTTATAAGAGTTTGCCATTAATGTCTTCATCATTACTCAAAATTGTTACTCCTACTATTGATGGAGAGGTGCTTAAGTGAAGTTTTCTTAACTAAAGGGGAAAATGTGTTGTGCATATATCCTCAGCGTTGCACAAATGATTTCCTCTCTTGCATGAGAAAAGGGTTTTTTCTAGCTTGAAAAAAAGTCAACAGGATTATCACAATTTGACGCACGACGGGCGAGTGGTTGTTACCTCCAACGGCCATTTAGATATTGCACTTAAAAGTAGAAAGCTTAAGAATCTCTAATCTCAGACCACTTCTTTAAAATTTTATTGAACCTTGTATAAGAGATACATAGGTGCTCTCTGCAATAAAGCAAATAATGACTTACAGCAATAATTTCTACTTTCTAAGCTTGACTAGCATTTATTACCGATTAGTTGCCGATGTACAGAAAAAATGGGCAATTTCGTAACTGGGAGAGCCCCAAATTTTGTTTTGCAAAATACGAACTTCAGCCCATGGGGCAGCAAAATATGTTATTTAGTTCTTGATTAAATTCACAAATACTTCTCATAAAGATACAATTATTGTATTTTAAATGCGGACATTCTGCACATACCAACTTGATAGAGCAGCCGCGATAATCAAATATCAAGTCCGAAATGTACTTATCACTTTTGGCGCGAAAAATAACCAGGGCTTACTTTCTCATTTATCTTGAACAGCCAATGAGATTTTGAGTAGAGCATTTTTATCAATGTGGTCTGTCCTCTATCAGATCATTTATGACACGAGTTTCATTCTTCCAAAATGGGTGTCATGAGACTATATTTAGAAGAAAAACGTTATCATCTGACTGCAGTTGACCACACAGGTTCCACGAGCATACTTTAAGGTAAGAGACAAGACTTTTACTTATCATAGAAACTTAAAAGTTATCTAAAATGAGGAGAGACTTTGTGCAACGAAGACAGAAGAAATGCCGGGAAGAGCGGGCCGTAGGCTACATATAATCAGTATATGAATCGATGATGTGAACTAGAATTTCTCACAAGCCAGAACATTACATATATAGAAGACAAAAGTCATATTACAGTCCCATGGTGTGAATCGTCTCAACTTCGTCCATCTGTCGATATATGCCACAACAATGAAAGTGACAACAGGTCAGTATGAAACCTCTTAATACTGAAATCGAACACCTTGGAACGTTTGTATCTTTGTCAACTTTTTAAGAGGAGTATGGCAACTTCTTAGTTTTATCTAACAAAGGAGTACATCCTGTTGACTACCATGGTAATCACATTATATGTTTTTACAACTCAGTACTACACACAAAATCAAAGTACCAAGACTAAACAGAACAGCATCAGCCGACATTTAGCCTAATTATTTACCGATAGATATGTTTTACATGGTGCAAAATGCAACGATAGGAAACCATTTGTAGGTTAACCTCTCATTAATCGTCTGGTGTAAATTTAAATGAAGATAAGAGAATGGCTTATTTTGGTTGTTCATTTTAGTACTCAATACTCTTTATGAAATGTACAAATTTCAATGTTTTAAATGCTCAGTGACATGTATCGAAGGAACCTTCTTCTATTCGATTACTAATCGTAGATAACAGCAAGAGCTATACTTGCATTCATAACAATTTCGTGATACCAATGCATGCCTTGCATACCTAGCCTGAAATGGTCATGAGATCTTAATGAGATGGGAAGATCGCACGTATGTACTAACAGTAAAAGGCGGATTTTACAATGTTAAAATTGATAATAGAAATTCGTTCATGTTGTCATAATGTTATGGAAGTCACTTCCCTCTTTTCCTGATTGTTTTCCTTTTCTTGATTGTTTAATAAAATCGGTAAACAACAGCAATCTTAAGTACGAGGATGTCAATTTCCCTGCTATATCGAATTCATATCTTAAGAAACTATCCAAAAGCGGAATCAATGAATAGAGAGGTCAACTTTAAGATGCGAAAATACGATCAGGGTGATATAATTTCACAGACAATGTTTAAGAGAAGTGGACATCGTTTAACAGAGTTGTATTAAATGATACTCATGCAAATCGTATCCATTGGTGTAAATGATTTGGCGGTTGAAGGAAACTTATATCCCCTTCTTCAAGATTGTACTAAGTGGGTGGTCTGACGGGGACTTGGAAATTCATTATATTTTTTTATAGAATAAAATAGATATTCGTATATCTTTCAACACAATTCCGATCTCCAAGACTACTTCCGAAACTGTGCACCTGGATCCCACGTTGGGATTCAAAGCACTTTTAAGGTCCCAGTTGGAAGTTTTTCTAGGTAACTACAGCACATCGCGACAGTTTTACTGTTGATAGGGTACTGTTTTGCTTTTTACTGTGATCTGCTCATTTGCTCTTTTATACTTTTACATTTGGTTTAAAACCACGTTTTTTCTGTAATAAACTACCCCAAATAAATATTGTTTGTAGTCTTACTGATTGTAATTATTATGCTTTGTTTTATTTAATAATCAAAATTACCTTGACATCTAAGTTATATCAGCACTTGTATTCTTTTTCCATGTATAGCAACAAACAAACGCAAGTTCAAAGACTGAATTCTTATATCTAATCAGTTGAGCTGCTAGCTAAGCATTAACAGACCAGCAAGTATGGAACATCCTTGAGGTATGCCTTTTAACTGTTTGTCCAAACATATTTGATTCAATGCTTTCTTTTAGTATTACACTCCGGGGAGATGGGGAGGAGAAGGATTTGAATCCCTCTGTATAAATTTTCAGGTTCAATGTTCCAGCTACCTAACATTTGATTACTTTTAGTACTATCCTTTAGTACTATACGTCATCAGATAGTTCCAATTAGCCTAAAATTTATCTACTTTCCTATGATGAACTACCAAAATTTTCTCATCTGTGCGTAGTATTAAACCAATAAAATAAGTGCAGTGCTACTTGATCCTTGAGTAATTGTTTTAAACTTCAATTTTGCTTGATTGTTTACCAAAACTCAATTTCTCAGAAGCACAGTAGATGTGCTATATGTAATCACAATACAACTATCCTATCCAACAGACATTTCAAAGTAAAAGTCATAAGATTTAAGCTTTCTTTGATTTAAGTGCGGGAAATGGGTGACAAGAGTTTGTTCAGATGCTACATATCTCCCTCCCTCCCCAAACCGCATAAGATATGATTCCTTACGTTTATAATACACTTCTTTCATGACTAACTGTTGCCAATAATTCCGTAAACGAAACCTCGCTAGATACAAGACTGATAATTCCGTTGACTTCAATCAGCTAGTAATGTTCTCGTATATCATGTTTCTTCTATTGTGCTTTAAAGTTAATGTCGTAGCAACGATTTTCAGTGTACAGTCATCAAACGAGAGTCTGACTGTTTCGTAATACCTACGCAAGTGACCTCATTTGCGAAGCTATATTTATTATTTACTGCAATTATTAGGTAAAAAACAAACTGTTCCAACATTTGGGATACTTTTCATTCCGAATAATGACACAGTGATTAATGTTTTATTGCAGTTATGAAGTTTCAGCTTCGCAGCCAACAGTATTATGTCCACCAGGGCCCATAACCTTTGCAGTGTTAATTGCACTAACCTAAGCAATTAAAATAAATAAAGCGATATTAATAGCTTGGTTCTTGCTAGTCTAAAGTTGGTTACTCGCAGTACAGGTGTTGAAGTAAGGCTTTCTTCAGCTTCATTTTTGCGATACATTGTCACTGGAAACCACGGTGATTCTGAATTCAGCTTCATTTTGTATAGGTAGGTAGAATACTTTTATATGTAGGTAGAATGTTTTCATTTACATCTGCACCCAGAAATTGGCTTTAGCTTTTGCCATATGATGAATAAACTCTAATCTGATCAATCACAGCAAGACGTTGCTGCTTCCAGACCCCTGAATAGACTAAGATCGCTCATATTTACAATGCTTCCAAACGGAGGATATCTTCATGATGTGTTGGGTAACCCATGGCCTTTCTGAACAGGAGTGGGATTCCCAAACCTAATAAGCTTAAATCAATTTATGTCGGAGATTGAGGCCAAAAAGTAGGGATTTAAGTAGTTGTATCATACGAGGTTTAAAATATATAAATTTTTGGCAGAAAACCATTATGAGTTGTGATAAGTGATGTTAACCGTAGAAGGGAAAATCTCATGGCAACATCAACATAACTTGTGCGGAGAAAATTTTAAGTGTATAGATTTATTTAGATATTTACATCGCCCCTTAATTATCAAGAAGCGCAGTTTATCTTTGTTCAGCAATAAATTAGCCAAAAGTTCAAAAATACATATTGTGGGAATTTTTCAGTGAAAAGTTCTCAAGTGCAGGAGAAATTTAGGGAAAATTTCTAAAAATCGTGTAAGGAGGTCTAAGGGATTTGAGCATGCATGGTGGGTATAACATTAAGTTGGGAGTGGTAGCCCTTTAATCACCTAATATGGGCAATTAACTTTGGATCTTTGCAGTTTAGAAAGTGCGATGCTGTCACAAACCACAGCTTGAGTTGGAAGCTTGGAGCAAAGTGCTTGAAGAGGGGCTTCTCAGGATGTAAAGAAATCTGGACTAACGTTTGATATCATCACAATGAGAAGCATATAGTCTGTTCCGATGGTTCTTGGTAAGATGATCATCATTTTGCACATTCAAGCTCTATATACAGTATTTGGAATGTAAATTGCATATAATGAATCCTTGTGGTCTTTCAAGTTTTCTGGAAAACGATAAAGACGGTGTCCTCAAATTGTAGGATTGAAGTTTGTTCCCTTCATTATAAACCAGGAAAAAGTGTCTAACTATAATGTGTTACTTTTAGGATTTAGTCATTCTACTTACGTTATGATTCCGTGTGCAAGGAAGCGCCCCTTAAACTCTAACGTACCTTAATTCGAATACTAGACTGTGAGATAGCGGTTGCGTAACCATGAAATAACCTATACTGTCTAATTTAAGAAAAGAAATTTCAAATTGAATTCATACGATCGTCAAAACCTTATTGTGCTGGATTATATAGAAGTTCTGACTTGTGATCTGGTAGTATTTGAAAGCTATAAGTCTCCGTATAAAACTTATGGTCACCAAACACTACGAGGGGTATACTTACCTGTTCTCCTACGATGTTGCCAGGAACGATCTTGAAACCTGAAATGAAACTAACTAAGACGTTTTGCTCGTATTATTAAATCAGTTTCTACTACACGAGCTGTGCTCATATTGTTTGATTAGCAAAAGGGCTAAGCTTATAAAGGATAAGTTGCAATATACATTAAAGTAGGATAAAACTAACCATTATCTATGAAGGAAAACTAATTTGCATTGAGAAAATACCTTGAAAGAAACAAATTATACTCTCCAAGCTTACAAAGCTTGTGTCTACCCATGATTGCCAAGGGGTATTTGATTATTTCGGATAGTTTAAAGTAATACGACAACCTAATAAACACAACAAAGAATATAATTAAAAATTTAACACTTCACTCTTACATGAAAATCAAAGTTATATTGATACTGCTTTGAACTATATTCGTCACGCTTTTAAAGATGATAAAATTGACGGGAGAAAAATGTTGCATAATGGTATTATATTTCTGGAGGCTTCATTGGGAATGACAGGGACAACTATAGTATTAAAAGTATCTCAGTTAAAGAGGTTTGACTTGTAAAAAAATGATAGTATTAACAGGGTTCTTCTTTCCGAGACGAAGTACCTCACTTCTCTTTCGCAAATAGTAAATTTGATTCCTTCACAAACGTGGTGTGTTCTAACCTTCGAGAAATATGGAAACTATGAAGCACATTCAGCTTTAGAAGCAGTTACACGAACATACTCTTGTACATTCTACAAAACGGAGACGTGTACCGAATTGATAATAAACACCAAATATCGTCGTAAATTTAAAATAAACACTAAAATATATGAATTGGCTTTGAGTACTATGACAATCAGTAAATATTTATGACCTAAAATATGTGTTGTAAAAGTAAATTTGTACCAATCGATAGGCAGTTATTTCGCACTCTCTGATCAAATAGGCAAAGAGGGTCTCGATAATGCCGGAAAAGTTTGTTGAATTGGTAATTTCATTGCTTAATCAAAGTATGATAATACTCGAGCAATCTTTTATTAAAATGAGTACAAATCATTTGCTATGAATTCCAAAATGTCGAACAAAAGTGAATAATATTTGATTTGTAACTTTCTTTTGCATCCCGAGACTCAAACACGAAAAATCCAATTAAGCTGTCAAAATGAGAAATATTAGAAATAGTATTGTTATTATTTATATTAATTTGAAATAAAAACTAATAGGTTTGTAAGATTCATTTGTTGTGATATATATAATGAGTAGTAGTAATGCGAAAATTCAAGCCACTGAAATAACACTTGATTTACACGATTTTCTCTTTAACACATTGTAAATCCTCTGTTTATACTATTGGGTACTGTGGGAGCAAGTAAATCAATACAGCAACAAGAAAACGCTCCAACTACAAATCCTAAAAAAGGTATAGAGGTAGATCTGAACACTTTTACGTCATATAATCAAATAATAACCTTAGTAATAATAAACTTCACTCTATTAAAGAAGAACTCTGAATATATGGGGTAAAAATCAATGAATATTTAGAGTGAAATCATGCTACGAGGATTTCTTGACTTGAAATAGGCGCCCTGATGAATAGATGACGAATGGCTGTTAAAGTAAAGTAGAGAGATCTTGCTAACTATGAATTCCATACGATTCTAGGAGGCCCCGTGGAAATCTAGGGGAATAAATAGGATACTATCTTGGAAACTTCAAGTAGAGCAAACGGGGATAGCTTCACTTGTATACTCTCCCAACAGGATGCTAGGCTTAGAAATCTCTTGGATGTAATGATATTATGACATTATTGTTAATGTGAAAAACCCAGTGATCTGATAATCCAATGATTGGCCTAACGGATATCAAAAATATGAGAACTGAGGATTCTTACTTCTTAATTTCTGCGGAAATCGAAATGATTGATGTAATTTCCTTTTACTCATGCTCTTGGCAACACAAAACTACCCGAAGAGCAGTAGTACTCTTGCTCTCTTAAAAACGGCTACAGATATCTTTATCGGGTTTGCATTATAGATATTAGAGATGCCCTGCCAAAGATCTAAGGTCAAGCCCTTTACAGGAAAAGTGAGACCATGAACGCCAACCGATTAGACGATTACTTAAAAACTTAAAAAAAGGCCTGAGGTCAAGCCTTCTAAGACTTAGTAGTATCAAGGATATCTGGTTATAAAGTGGTGAATTGAAACCCTTAACAAATCCCGGGGTTTATATCCTTTAAAGACTAAGTTATATCACGGACGTCTCGGGATAAAACGTTAACATTAACATATGATTAAATGCCTGAGCTCAAATCCTTCTTGATTTACGTTTGGTGAAAAGGACTGTCAGAAAAAAAAGACTACGTGTACCTTTTAAGAGAAAACTCAAATTTCAGACTTTAAGCAAGAGCTAGTGGTAATACAGAGCTCTGGCGATAAAACAGGAACTTGGAACCCTTTACAAATGCCTGAGCTCCAGCCCTACTTAAAATACAGTAGTATCACGGACGTCTAGCAATAAAATGGTAAGTTGAAACATTTAACAGAGGCCCTACTCATGTCCACCCCAAAGAAAGTGGCACCACGAATACGATAAGTTAACTACTTCTACCTTTCTGGATAAAACTATAAGTTCAAACCATTAACAAACTTCTCACTTTAAGGCCTTTTAAGTGTAAACAGTATCATGGAGTTCTGGTGTTGAAAATGAAACTTTAAAATCTTTGAGAGGCGTCTGACCTAGAGCAGTACCTAAGATACAATAGCATCACGGAGTTCTGTCGATAAAACGGCAAGTTGAAAAATCTAACAAATACCTCGACTCCAGCTCATCTAGGAGCAATTTGCATCACAAAGATCCTACGATAAAATAACTGCCTGCCCTTTTTTGAATGAAACGCTGAGTTCAACCTTTAAAAACCGGTTGAGATAATTTCCTCCCAGGACTAAGTAGTACCACAGAGTTAAGGCGAGAATGCTGTAACTCGCAATCTTTTACAAATGCCTCAGCTAAGTTGAAGCCTTATGAAGAGCAAGTGCCAACAGTAAGACCGTCTAGTATTACGACAATGTGTAAACGTTGGAAGGAAACGTTAACTTCAAAGATTTAAAGAATTCTTGAGAACACACCCAGTTAAAACTAAGTAGTATAACGGAGACCTGGAAATGATTTCGTAATTTGAAGCCTTTAATGAATGCCTAGGGCAAAAGCGTAGTGGTATCATAAATTTCTGTGGATGAAATGCTAACTTGATGCATATAACAAAAGCGTGAGTTCAGCCCCTCTAACAAAAAGTAGTATTACGCATTATTCTCGATAAAATGGCAACTTCAAACATTTAATCAAACGCCTCAACTCATGTGCTTATCAGACTATCCTGTTATCACAGAGCACTGGAACCAAATAGTGAATATAAACCATTAAGAAACCTAAGAAAGACTTAGTTGCATCACGGAGTTCGATGGATAAAACACGGACGTGAAACCTCTACCAAACGCCTGAACTGCAACCCTACTTAAAATACGGTAGTATCACGTACGTCCAGCAATAAAACGCTAACTTGAAACACTTAACAAATGCCCTACTCATGTCCACCCAAAAGTAAGTGGCACCACAAAGACCGTCCGATAAATTAGCTACATGTACCTTTCTGGATAAATATATAAGTTCAAACTGTTAACAAACTCCTGACCTGAAGGCCTTTTAAGAATAAATATTATCATGGAGTTCTTGTGATGATAATGTAACTTTAACGTCTTTGCGCCTGAACTCGTGCGCCTATCACACCACGCATCAAACGGAGTTCTGACGATGACACGATAACTTAACACATTTACTAAATGTTTGAGCAGAAGCGCGAAAAAACAGGGGCATTTAAAAAGTTCAAATTATTAAAACGTTAACTTGAAACCTTTTACAAATGCATAGGCTCAGCCTTCTCAAATACGAAGCAGTATAACCAAGTTCTGCCTAAAAAACGGTAACTGCAAACATTTAGCGGACGTTTTAACCCATGGGCCTATATGACGACCTACTATCATTGAGGTTATTCAGCCAGTTGAACCCTTGCATAAAATGCCTGTATTGAAATGCCAGGAAGCCTAAGTTGTATCATAACGTTCTGTTGATAAAATCATAAACTTGAAACCTTAAACAACTGGGTGAGCTCAGTGTCCTTAAATACTAGGTATTACTACCGACTTTTGCCTATAAAACGGTAACTTTCACCATTTAGGGAACGCTTCAACCCATGGGCCTATACAACAACCTACTATCGTCGAGGTTTTGAGATCATTTGGTAAAATAAAACCTTGAATAAATGCATTAGTTCTAATCATAATAAACCTAAGTTGTAGCATAACGTTCTGTTAAGAAATCTTCATTGTGAAACACTAAAAACAACTGCGTAAGCTGAGCCTCCTCAAATGCTTGCTGATATTACTCAACTTTAGCATATAAGATGGTAACTTCGAGCACTTAGCGTTCGCTTTAACCCATGGGCCTAAGCGACTGCCTACTATCGTTGAGGTTTGGCAATTGTTCATTAAGTTGAAACTTTACTGAAATTCGAATAAACCCAAGGGATACCAAATAGTTCAGTTAATGAAGGCTAGATTTGAAATATTTGTCAAGTGCGTGATCTTAGTCCCCTTATAAACTAAGTAGTATCATGGAGTTTTCTTGGTAAGACGGTGACTTCAAGCATTTAGCAAATCCCAGAAGACGTGAGCTTATAGGCCTACATGGTATCGTCGAAATCTGTGAACCATTTGCGATGTTTAAACTTTTAAAGAATGCCTGAGGAGACGTCCGAATGAACCTAACTGATACTAACAATTTCTGTCAGTAAAACCTATTCTTGAAATCTTTGATGGATGCCTAAGGGGAAGTCCGAATTAACCTAAGTGATATTAAGAAGTTCTGTTGGTAAAAATTAAACTTGAAACCTTGAACAAATGTGCGAGCTCAACCTTTAAAGTACTTGTTACTATTACAGAGTTCTGTCGATAGAATGGTAACTTAAAACGTTAGTAAACGCTTCAACGTATGTGCCTACTGTATATGACTTCGTCGTATCGCTGAGCTTTAGCCATAATTCGGTTAGCGGAAATCTTAATGAATACCTGGGCTGATATCTTAATAACCCTACGTAATACCAGATATTTTTGGTGATAAATCCTTAACTTGAAATCTTAAACAAATGTTTCCGCTCAACCTTAAATACTAAATAGTATCACTGTGTTCTGTCGATAAAACAATGATTCACACGTTTAGCAAACCCGTGTACCTATGCATGTACAAAGTTAAGTGTTGATTCTGTAATTTGAAACCTTGAATGATTGCTGGAGCTAAAGACCGTGTAAGCCTAAGTGATATCATAAAGTTCTTAATTTGAATCCTTAAACGAATGCGTGAATTTGGCCTCTTTAAATATAGTTTTGCCAATAAAATGGCAGCATTTAGCACTTAACTGATGTGGTTGGAAGATTACTCTTCTTTCGCAGAGTCCAGGCCACAGGACTTGAAAACTTTCAGGAACCCACTCTACGCCTTACTTGTGTCACGAAGTTCAGTTGGTAGGAGAATGATTTGAATCCTTTCACAAAAATCTTACCTTGCGCCTTCTTAACTTGAAGTCGATCCGATAAAGTAAATACTTGTATCTCTTTTGATAAAACGTTAACTTTAATCCAGTAATAGATGCCTGTGTGGAAGTCCTTTAAGACTAATTTATCATTGAGTTTTTACAATGATACTGTTACTTCAAACCTTGAACATATGCGAAGATCCACACGCTACAAATCCCACGTAGTGTCATGGAGTTCTCGTGATCCTTAAGTGAATGTCTAAGCTTAAGCCCTACTAAGGGTAGAGAGCCTCAAGCTAGAACTTCTGATAGAATGATTAGGCCTACTTCACTTTTTTGGATTCAAATTTTTGTCAAAACAGTCAAAAACTGCGTAATATCAAGGAGTTCAAAGACAACTTAATACCGATTAGTTCTGGCCATATAACGTTAACTTGAGACCTTTAAGAATTGCCACTGGTCAAGCCCTACTACTAGTAGCTATCCTAAGGGTGGCCGTCAGATAAAACGATTAAGCATACTTATACGTTTTCGGTTTAAACTTTAAGGTATAACCATTAAATGATGCGAAAGGTTACTTGAACCACTCAACAGATGCGAGAGCTCAAGGCCTTTCAAGACTAAGTTACATCTCGGATTTCTGGGAATAAACTAATAACGAGCACAAGCCCTGCTTAGAGGAAGTGACATCACAAAGATAGTCTGTTTCAACTATTACTTGTCCACTTTTGGAAAAAACGTTAAGTCCAACCCTTTAAAAAAATTCCTTTTCTCAACTCGTTCTAAGATTCAGTGATATTACAAAGTTCTTGCAATACAATGTTAAGTTGAAACCGGAGTAAGGCTACGTAGTATCACGTAATTATGGCAATAAAATGGTAAATTCAAAATCTTTTAAGGATCTCTGAGCTCAAACCTCACCTAAAACTAAGTAGCATCATGGAGTTATGGCAAAGCGCGGTGAACTGAAATCCTTAACCAACGCCTGAGTTCAGGACGTAGCTAAAACAAAGTCATATCACGGAGATCTTGCGATAATTTGTTCTTCTAAAGAAAAATATTTTATCTTCAAACCTTTCTCAAATGCCTAATCTGTAGCCCTATCTAAGACAAAGTGCCTTTAATGAAGATAGTCTGATAACGGCAATGTTTGTACTTATGAGGATAAACTGCATGATGAAACATAGATTAAAAGTCAGACGTCGAGCTCAGGGGAGTGGCCGATCGTTTCAAACTGGATGCGAGTCTTATCCGAAAGTCGAATTTAACTGCAACTAGGACAATAACCTCTATTTTAAAGAGACTTTCCTCCGAAAACGAGGCAAAATCTATTAAGTTCGGCACATGAACAGTTCGACGCAAGGACCAGGTCTAAGAGTGATTTACTTCAATATTGAGCAACGTAAATATTTAAATTTTAAACCACGTTATAATGACAAGATTCATGATGTAAAACCATTTAAAACTTATCGTCAGCACTGACCTCAATTTTTAGGTCTGATTTGAACGAATTACGAGATTAACTTTTCCGAGGAGTCGGGGGCATGTTTCCCAGTCCCCCATGGTCACGCCACTGGTCGAGCTCTAATTGAGAGGAAGCGGTATTACGGATTTAGGCAGATAATGGGACTACTTTCACGTTAGGCGATAAAAAAATTATGTTAAACCCTTTATCAAATACCTAAGCTGAAGGTCTAGCTAAGGATAGGTTTCACAGAGATATTCTGCTAAAAATACTTATACTTTTAGATTGTTCATATATTATTTAATTAATAATCGAAAGGGTTAACACAGAGTCTAGCTACCAATAAGTTTGTATTTCCGAAATTGTCTGAGAATGTATTATGTTCGGCAATAAACCTGCATCTGAAAACCTTAATTAAATCTCTCAGTGTGCTTTCTGGCTATCCTTAGTGGTATCACTGGGATAATCTGATAAAAAGGATAGCCGCACCTTATCACTGCAGGTTAAAACATGTTATTGGATGGAAAATTTCAGGCCATAACGCAAGCTACTTGATACGACGGAGATAGTGGATAAGGCGATTACCTTTATCTTTTTTGAATAAAACTAAATTCATAAATATTGAACCTAAACCTAAACTTAAGTTGTTGCTAAGACATATTTGTCTAAGGAAACGATAACTTGCTTCTCTTGGAATACATCTACATCTTCAAATACGTAACAGCTTCAAATATGTGGTATCACGCACGTAGTCTAATGCAATGGGTGCTTCTACGGTGGGGGATAAGACAGCATGTTTAAACCTTTACCGCCTTCTTATGGCCGAGTCTAAATAGTGCCTTACCGATATGATAGGAATAGACTGAGAAAACAATCACTTTTACGTCTAATTATAGATCTTGCAACTCAAACGCTCACATTTTAGCGATAGTTAAAACTAAGGCTAAGATTGGCAGAAAAAAACTGGCAACGTGTACTTCGGGGTATCAAACTGCATGTTTTAATCTTCAGCAAATTCATTAACGCAAACCCAAGCTAAAATTGAGTGATTTAAAGTAAGAGATTTTACGTAACCCGTCTGGGAAATGCTGCAACAATTATTATGAGTTTAAGTACAAGCTTTTGCTAAAACTAAGCTTAATCACGTAGAAATGCTGCTAGAACCTACGCCGTTACTTCTGACGTTAATAGTAGACGTTTAACGCCTATTCTGGAGCTTTACCTAAAACTAATGGTGTCACGGAGATAGTAAGAGAAAACGATTGTTTTCAGTCCTGAAGAAAAAGCTGCATGCTCAAACGTTTGATGAAAGTTTTAGTTTAGGTCTTTGCAAAATCTAAATGGTATAAGATCAGATGAAAGAAGGACGTAAACTGCAGATGATAAAACTTCATGTTGAAGTCATTATCAAGCAACTAAGTTCAACCTCTATCTAAGACACAAGTGGTATAATGGAGATAGTCTGATTGAAAAAATAGCTGCTATTCTAGGGATTGGAAAAATAGGAGTACTTTTTAAAGATAAAATCAAAAGTCTTGCAATTTGTCTTAAGCTCAACCCTTAACAAAGAGTAAGTGGTATGACAACATTAAACTGGTGGAACGCTTACTTACGCCTCGTAGGATGCAACTTGGTCTTTTAACCTTAATCTGATATTATGATAATGCTTTTCATCGTTTTATCAGAACTATTTATCAACTACAACCATTGACATAGCCGATGGGGAAGGAGGGACAGAGTGTGGCAGCTTCCCATCTGGCATAAACTTTTATCAGTTTGGCAAAATGTGGCTAGAAATCCATACCGTGTTCGAGCAAAAGGTGACTACTTAAGATTCATTTTCGATATATTAGCTGGAGAAAGCTATTCTTTGCAATTTGACGGATTGTAGTTAGAACGCAATTATTTTACCCTTTAGTGTTCATTTGGGCAGAAAAACTCCGGAGCCCCTAAATTTGAATCGCTCATAGGCCAATGACTACAACTATGAAATTATATTTATACATTCTCTTCTTCTTTCATCAGTATCATTGTAGACGTAGTGTCACATCTGAGTATTACATACTAACTCAAAATGATGTTCTGTTTATACTTCACAATGTTAAAGATAGCAGTCTACGAACGAATTTAGTGTCAAAGGTGATCATTACAATGTTACGCGGTCGCAGCCCCCTGTGGATTGTGAAACTCGTCTTTGGTTGATGCCATTTGTGCTTCTTGAAGTTTCCTTACAAATAAACTTTGTTGTAGTGGGACTACGGTTTCTGATCTATCGCAAAGGGGACTACATGTTTCTATACCGATCTTTTGTTGTCTTTGCGAGTTGCATAGTGGATAGTAGTCTGAAGCGTTGAAATGTGGAAACTACGGCATCTAACTGTTGAAGATGATGTCAGATAGGCCTATGTTGTTATCTCCCATTGAAGACAGTATTTGATCATTCACTAATTTATGATGTATCCACAACAGTTTTGATAAGGCCACTTAAAAGGAAGAAAATTATTGTAAAATAAGGAGTTCCTTGTGTTATCCCTGAATGATCAATAACACATCATCTGCTACAGACACTAATTAGCCATCATAATTATCTTCAATAATCTTAGTAACGCTTCGTACGTAAGAGGGCTCTCACAATTTTACAGAGTTACTATATATCTTCCTAAGATGTTACAATGTAACCCTTTAGAATGTTTGCCATTAAAAAGCGACTAAGCGATAAAGGATTTCTTGTGATGTTTCAGGTTTTGCATGTTAGACACAATGATCTGTAACATTTTAAAAACCATTGCTGTGCTTGCATCTGTGATTTCAGAATTTGCAGCAGCAGAGTTACTAGGGCTTTTTCTAAGATTATATAACATGTAATATTCTAATGGTGCATCTTATTGGGCATCGTCAGCTACTAATGACTATACCTCTACATCATCACTATTTGCAAGAGCCTTAGGAAGAGCACTTTCTCACTCTTCTACAATATGGTCACGAAGACCCATGCTAACCTTCTATGATATTGCGAATTCTCATGTTTACCTATTTTACAAATAAAGACAACTGAAGTTGAGGGGTACATAGATCTCTTACGGAATAAACATGTGGGCAAGCTGCATCTTCAAGGCTTATTTTGCAGTGATAATAATTCTCACACGAGGACCATCAGTATCCTCACACTATGCACTTGCACAGCCGGAGCCCTCTCTATTATACAGGTACAGATTTTCTAAATTTTGATTTTTATATAGGACCATTTAAATACAAATGGAAAATATAGAGTGGATGCTTCCTACCTAAAGGTCGTATGTGATTCAGCATCCAGCAACAAAGCAGTCACTAAGGCAGTCTAAGACATTGATGTCTTGCTCCCTTTTCTCCGCTCTTGTACAATGTTCAAAGAGGGACAGAACAACCAACAATACCTTACGCAGTTATAAATATTACTATGACGTCATATTTATCTACCAACTATGCAACACAAGAGTGATAACTGCTAAAGGACATATATGCTCCATACTTCAGACATCTATGACCCCGTCTAAGATCCTGTGATACTGTGGTTTGTAATGCATTCT
>JAAAKL020001929.1:0-28331 GCA_010016065.2 Carybdea cf. marsupialis auct. non (Linnaeus, 1758)
AGCTATCAAGATATAGCATCAAAGTAGCATCGTTTCTTAACAAAATACCATCATGCAGGTACATTTAGAATGGAAGTGATAAACTCAATTAAGAGTAAACCCCAGTAGAAGTTAATGTGCATGAAAGAGTAATAAAAACAGTAAACATGACTGAGAAATATAAGTGAGTGTTTAAAGGTGGATTTTTTATTAGATTTGCATTGCAGGTCAGATTTCAACAATAAAAGAGCAGGTAAACAGGTAGAATTACCAAGGAAATAAAGGATGAGAAATTGATAGTAGTAGAGAGCGTCAAAATAATTAACGTAGTCATGAAAAGATGTATTTTTAAAGATTTAGAAAAAAGGGTATTTATAAGTCTCGTTCCGGAATAGGTAGAAAAATCCCGCATATATAATGAAGGAAAATAAATAAAATAACATATATTTGTTAGAGCTTTGATTCAATTCTGTCGTGTGACTGAACAATAACCCGATGTGAAATAGGAGGGATGGATTATGTCCTAATGTTCTCTATCCCATATCTGACTTCCGGAAGTCTAAAAGATTGTGTTAATGACTACTTCATAAGATTATGATGACTCAAACGTACGTAGTTAGAGGTTTTAAGAAAGGACCTAGAAGAAAACTTGTATTAAGGGAGGAAAAGGGCGGGGAGGACCAGGAGCAGTAGCAAAACTCAGGATTCCACGTCACATCAATTTTTACGGGTGTTTTTTTAAGAGTGTACTCAAAAAATAAAATGAACACCGTTTTCTTGCGTACCCTCTACTTATTCTTTGGCTTCAAGAGGTAACAGTTGTTTAGGTTTACAGTTAAAAAGGTCCAACCTCATTTCGTATGCAGATTTAGTAAACTCAAATCATCTACCTTTCCTCAGGTTAACATCTGCTTTGTTTTCTGCTCAAAATCAAGATTATGTATATATTTTTATAGTTAAAGGATAGGGCTCCTCATCTTCTACTCTCAGACGTTAATTTTTGCTAAAAGTGTTGCATTTTCTCCGAAGCGGGCTTAGGTCTGACGATACTTCTACTTCACAGACGGCGGGACCAGCTAGGAATTTGCCTATGATCGGAAAAACCGTTGTCTAACATCAATTTTCTAACATTCATCTACATTCTATGGACTATATTCACTCTTTTTCTGCCCTTGATTTTTCTCTTTCCTTAGCGTTTTTAGAATTTGAACCTCCCCTCAGAGAAAATATTTTGTTGACCAAACTCTCTCCGTCATTAAATGTTTACATAGTTCAATTCCGCTTTCCCTCATATAAGGGGTCTCTTGCCTGTTGTTAAAGTATCCTACTGTTTACATTGATGGCTTAACCCAAACGTGCTTTTTCCTATCTTTTTCATTATTTTATCATAAAGGCAACATACAGACATGGCTCTCTCGCAGGCAGTGGATAATTGTGAAAGTCCCCGAGGCTGGTCTCTGAGGCTGAAAACCCGCTTATAACCTCTCCTCTTCCAGGAGAGTCTCCGTGCAGACTTTAATCAAAATAGGTAGTTTTTGCGCCCATCCCGGTTACATAGAAACAAGGACGCTGCGCCCCCGTAGTTGACAGGAAAGACCCGGACACTTGGAGACCCAGTTCGCCTAATTTGGGGTTATCTGACACTATTGTTTTGATGACCCAACCCCGATTTCGGCTTCCTTCATGAAGAAACTCACATTTTAAAGGTTTAGATGCCTCTGGAGCATGGGGACTGATGGGCCTAAAACCTATCCTGGGACGTAAGCAAAATGTGTGCAAAGTTTGGTTGAATGTGGCCCAATGGTCTAGGAGGAGAAGAGGAACATACAAACAGACATTTTCCGTAATATATACCAGATATGAAAGAACTTTGCATTCTCTAATTCTAAAGTACGAGGTATTAAGCGGGTTTCTCGTCTTTCCAGCACCTGCACTTGGCATTTTGAAGGACACTTTCCTGGCTCCCTTGATCGTCCTGCTAAACATATAAGCTGTATCATGTGAACTCATATATGATAAAATCTCCAAGGTAGTCTTTACACTCTCTATCGTGTATCTCGTAGAAAAGACAATTTTGGGGGGCATTCATAGGTTTTGCCTCGTGAATGAATAGCTATACCAGGGTACGTCGGCGAGTCGGCAATTTACGTCCCGACACAGTCAAGCGTACTCCTTTCGGAGTCTATATTCAGCTGGAGGCATTGTACAAATATCTTTAACCAGGTTGACCAGCAGTGAAATGCTTTAAAAGTACACTACATTTCTATACCATTCTTTCTATGCCAGCTATGATCAAAGGTCCTTTATAACGGATATTTACCCACGCCTGCTTTTAGTGTATTTTTTATCTATTCCCAGGGGAAAGCAGACACATAGCAGCTACATACAGTGCATTCTTTTTTCTACTATCACAGCCACGCCCAAGTTGATTCCTTCGTACGGTGAAACAGAGGAGGGGTCATGCCTTGTTCCAGAACATCACAAATGTACCAAGCATCGAACCTCTGCATCTTATAACCCTTGCATTCACAAAGATTGTTGATTATACAGAACATTAAAAGTTGTAAGAAGTGGCAAAAAATATTTGTACTAAAATGCCATTTTTCGTGTCACACTCCTCAGAGTACAAAATCGTCAGAATGGAACGCGAAAAGAAACTAATACCCAACTGTGTTTTAAAGTAACCAAGTAGCCAATCAAAGCTTTGATTGGTTGATACGGAAGCGGTCATCCGAATACAATTTTACACAATCTGGGTTTTCAAGTCACTGCTGCCCTATGGCAGAGTTACGTTACTTATTAGTCTTTCAGGTCGAAGTGGTTGTTGCCTTGTAGGAGCTTATGCTTGGCAAATACATGAAGGAAGATGCTCTTTAATTTCATCAATTATCCTGAAAGTCGTGCGTCCGACATATTCTACCTCATAGTGGCAAGAAAGTAAGAAAACAACAATGCTATAATTTTGAAGAGGCTTACGGTCTTCGTGGTAAGTTAAGAACGCTTTCTAACTGGCATAAACTACGCGTGCATAATCTGCGCGTGCAGCACAGCTCCGAAACATATTACAATGGCATTTTTAAAACGGCCTCTGAATCGAATCGAAATGTTACCAAGCCATGGTAGCAGGCGTATAACTCTTAGGATCATGATTAAGCAGTCCTAACTAGTCGGCTACCTTTGTCTACTCTGCTCACTTGATAATACAACTGTTAATTACCAAGAAGCAGTCGATTGCTGCTTATTATTAAAATGAACGAAAGGTTATTTCTGTGAACAGTAAGAAGTTTCCCTGCCTCTTCTTTATGTTGTAAATTTCTAACGATGTCTCGGTTATTTCAGAATCCCTTCCCTCCGTCTTCTCTGCATCGTTGTAATCTACCATAATAGCACACGCTCAACTTATGTAACAAAATGACATAAAAGAATAACATACGCTATCTTCCTGTTATTCACCGAAAGAGCAATTTTAATGATAAGGCGTTTTAAATTATCAACTCAGCAAGTGACATTTTAGCTGGCATTTAGTTATTGAGTTGGTTTCAAATTTCTATCACTTTCTATTATATAACATTTACAAATAAAATTAGGTAAAGGTTGTACTGAACCTTCCTCGTTTTACCGAGTAAAAGACGTCGGCACTCCTTTTTAAAATGGCCAGCAAATTTTATAAAAGGTACCCTTTCTTTTAACTCTCATTCCGGTAATGCAGTTAATCCAGATATTAATATTTTAACACTTTTCGTCTGCTGGTCTGAGACATCTCCCTTGTTTTCCTTTAATGAATTATAAACTCAAGCAGCAAGTGTTAAAAATTGTATCAACAGCTTTTCCACTTGTCTTGACACCTCCTTGAAGGTGCTGCGTCGCTGAAGTGAAGATGTGTGATGTAATCAAACACGACAGAACTTGACCTATTCTTAATAGAGCCTTGCTCCAAGGGAAACGCAGTCTTTAGAAAACAAAAAATGGCTAGGGAAGTTCTAATATTTCTCGACGGGTGGAGGCCACGCGTTTAAGAGGACGGGACGTTTTTGTACTGAAAGGAAATGCCGCTTCCATAGAATCTTCATAGAAGGGGGTATTCTCAGAAAAGTAGGGCCCTATCAAGCTTTAGCTATGTTATATATAAAATGCTTAGCAAGATGTAGGTTTAGCATTGTTATCAACAGGCTAATGTCAACAAAACTGCATCTTAAACCAATTTGTGTAAGGTTGGGGAATGGAGAAATTTTCCCACCCCTGAAACTATCCAAAGCAAAGAATGTAACATCCGAACGCAAAGTCTTCACGGATATGCATCTAAACTTCATTTTGCTCACTTTTGACATATCTAAGTATTCAAATATTGGTCAGATGATAAAGTGTTGATGTCAATTTTCAACAAATATAACATTTTTATGCTCAAAAACACTTGGAAAAGCTTGTTTTTCCCACATACCACGAAAATATCATGTAAAACAGCTATTTATACAAGGTTCTATGTTTACTAATATTTTAATCTACTTTATCAAAAATAAGCTCATTTTTAATTCTGATAGTAAACGGTACTTAGGCAATTGTTGAACAATGTCTAAATGCTTGCAAAGTTCCCGCATGTTGGGACGTCATTGCCTGCATAATCAATATAATTTTCCGTAGCTAATGTTTGAATTTACAATCAACCTAGGATTTATACTTCAGTGACAAATATTCATTGAGTTACTAGCATTAATATAGTCAAGAGTATACTACCCTCACTCCTTGGAATTTAAATGAAAAGATCCCAGTCTCACAAGAGATTAAAATCATCCAAAAAATTTGTAACAATAGGATTTTAAGCTATTTTAAAAGTGATTTTTGACAACTTCTGACAGAGTGGAATCTTGTTTGGCTACTGTAGGCCCTCAAAATGTATAATGCAAAGCAATAAAACATTGTCTTCTTGAGTAACGACAGAATTCGATAGTTGTTTCTTTCTGAAGATGATAACAATGAGAAACTGCTCATGACACTAGGAAAGGTTCTCTCCATTGGCAAAACATTAGTGTCGTCACTATTCAATGCATCATTGTGTCACCCTAGAATCCTGGCGTACATGACAGTCCTTATATCAATGTCCCCTTTCCATCTTAATGACCGTAGGAGACCAATTTCTCTGAAAACTGCCTGCTTTTCAAGTCACCTCAAGAATGTCAGTCCACCTCGTCCCCACGCACATGCGTTGTATCAGAGCAACTTTATCATTCAACAATCTTTAACTTTCCCTTCTTTTATGCATTTGAAGCAATAGCGTTGCCTATATTCCTTCTAGCATCCACGACTTTGAAATAAGCAACATGCACGATTTGCTGGTTTAACAGAAGTGGGATGGGTCAAATGGCAACACCTGAAGCTTAAAGCTCACTTTCAGGTTTTAGGCCACGCCTCCAGGACTTAAAGTAAGGAAAAATATAAAAGATATGATGTTGACACCTCTAAATACTTAGCATTTGAATCGATCTCTACTAAGCCTGTATTGTTTATTTACTCCTGTTTAAACCTGGTGAAATGTTATTTCCTAAAAGTAGAGACGAAGCAGTTCTAAGCTTATACTACATGCCATCACTTGCAAGATAATGCTCTCACTCCATATCAGTGTTTTCCAAACTGCGGGTCATGACCCCTAAGACATCATACTCCTTATATATATATATATATATATATATTTATTTTGTTTTATTACGAGTCAGAGAAATTTGTTTTCTAGAATTGGAGCTTACCTTACCGTTGTTACATGAAGTCAAAAAGTGTGTTAATTCAGTGTTGTGCTTGTGTTTCATAAAATGGAGAAAATTTGTAATCAAATTTATTATCAAAGGGCATGATAAACCCAATTCTTATTAATAAACATTATTTTGTTGAAATTCAAAAAATTTTATGCATAGCTGAAACCTCAGGATTCTTATTTCTATGTGTTGCAACACTCATGGCTCCTCTTTCTAGCGATTAAAACCACCCATGCTGCAGATAGATGTAAGATTTAATAAATTTAGTCAGGATAATGGTCTGCTTCAAAAAAAGAATGAACGTTAACGACATTTTTCTTTTTAAGATTTATTGTGATGTTTACCTGAGTACTAATGTATGACAGTAGGTTCAAAGGGTCTTGGAAAACAGGGTTATTAGAAAATCAAGGAAGAAAGGGGATCAAGGTAGTTTTGGAGGTTGCGGGTCACCGGCGATAAGGTATAGAAAATTCTGGTCTGTAGGGTTAATGGCAAATTTTGAGTAAAAAACAATTGATAATTTTTGTTGCCTTAATTATGCAGCTTTCATTAGCGGTGGCGTATACAGTTTTGAGCAGCTATTTTAACATTGATTTTCCAATATAATAGTGAAAATTTGTTTGGAGTAAATAAGGGTAAGTAGAGGCATTGTCGAGTGATAGAGATGCGTATTCCAGAACTCAATGTTCATAATTTCGTAAAGGTCTTCCAACAAGGTAAAAGCTGGTGAGACTTCGACTTATTCCAAGTGTTTTTTTCTTTCTTTCTCTCTTCCTTTCAATGTGTTGACAATTGTGAATTGAAGAGGAGAAAAAGTGTCTGAGGGGAAAATGTGCCTTGACAAAAGGGGGATGCTATAATTCATCTGTTAATGTTTCAATTGAGTACCGCAATATGTGATAAAGAAATGTTATAGTTACTTTGCATAAAAGCAATTGTAACTTTAACTGCCTGTGGTGTTATGCTTAATATATCTTACAAGAAAAGTGATGGTGAGTTGCTGGAAGCAGCAACTACGAATTTGAGTTTTGACCGTTTAATGTTGTTTTTCAAAGGAGATTTAATTTCTGTTAATATATTTTTCAAAGAGTAAGATATGAGTGTTGCTTGAAAGAAATTATAGCTTTCAATACTTAGACAGAATCCCACGAGGCTAATGAGGGCTTATTATTAATGAGTGGGGCTTCTTATCAAGCCACTCCAGATGCCTTATTGGTCAAAACATTCTGATAAAAAGAGAAAAAACGGCAATAAACACCTCCAACCTCTAAAACCAGAGATCATGAGATTTACTACATGATGAAATATTTGCCTCTCTGCTCCAAATATTTGTTGACAGTATTGTACCTATGGTAATGCTAAAGTCCTTCAGAAGATGGAGGAGTTTCAAAGTATTATTATGAGATTGATGACCCAGCTACAAACTCATTGAACAGATTGCCAATTTACTAAGAACAGCTACCCTTACCCTAATCACCCCAATCATCCACAGAAAATCACTCAAGCTTAGCAATGGTCACGTTGAAAGATCTTATGCTGGTATTTTAAGAATCTGCCTTAAAGAAATGGGTGAAAGTAAGAGGAAGAAGGAAAAACAAAAGAAAAAGATGCAGAGACAATGTTGCTGTATGGACACACCTAAGCTATAATAAGCTCAACTTTGCAGCAAATGACAGAGATTTATGCAAGAAATTGCCCTGGCGAGTGCACAATCTCGCCTAGGCGCAGAAGGCAAGAGATTCTGAATGCTAAAATTGGAAGTAATGAATTTAAGACTAACTAAAACGTGCAACAATCTAACATATTTCGGACATTAAAATATTGCAACATTTTATGGCTCGATCCCACTCTAAAGTAAACTCAAATTATGGCTGTGACAATTGTTTTTCGCCTCTTCTCATTAGTAGCATAAGTAAATTCACTATTGTTATTTTGCCTGAGCACAAAATGTTTTTCTAGAAGAGACATTTTGAAATGATAAGATTTAATATATGCTAAAGAAATAATATTATCCATCTCTTAAATCACCATATAATTTCCCAATACTCCACCGGACTACATTAATATCCAACTCTGCACAATTTTAGAGGTCAAGCGTCTCTGCGCCATGTGAATTGACCAATGGAAGGACTGTTATCTATCCTACCATGCTGTCCAAAGCCTGTTGAAAGTTACAAAGTCTTGTTGGTGACATTCTTTATAATGTCGCTGGTGTCTTTTCGAACTATCATTTCAAATGATGTCTCCTTAAAACTCAGACAAGATACTATATGATGTTATATGATGTTATATCGGAATAAGAAACAGATCGTTATAAGTAGCGACTGAAAATAGGTTCTGTATTAAATGTAACTCCGGCTAATACACAGTGGCGGTTTGTCAATATGAGCAGGTGGTGCCTGGAACACCCAAAAATCTTCACCAATTTTTTGTGCTTGGCCATATCAGGTATCCATATTATCTTCATATTACATTGAATGGGTCTGTTTCTTTTCCTCCGAATCCCTACTTTAAACATAACATTTATTCCGCTCGGCCTTTCGTCCCAGGTTCTTCATCTAACATAAAGAGAATAGAAGGATCGGCTGCTTCTGCTGTTGGTCACCATAAAGATAAGAAATGGAGCAACAAGAACATTCCAATCCCACTGAGGACTCGACTTTACTACGCTTTGATCATGTCAATAGCAATATATGCCAGCGAGACCTGGACAATCCTTGCAGATGATGAAACAAGATTAAATGCATTTGAAATTAAATGTCTTAGGAACATAGTTGGAGTTACCCTATATGATCGTGTCAGAAATGAAAAAGTGAGGGAGTTACTTGGCATTGAGATGACTATCACAGACATTATTCGCAAAAAACGAATGAAATGGTTTGGTCACATCATCCGTTTGCCAAACTCTAGTCACGTAAAAGGTTCACATAAGGATGACGTCACTTGCAAGCGCCCAAAAGGAAGGCCCCCAAAGCGTTGGTCTGAGCAACTAAGATGGGACACTAAGCTACCGATACTGACAGCTGAAAGGATATGTCAAGACAGAGAAAGTGGCGGGATTGCATCAGGAAGAATCTGGCAAAATTCTGTGGAGTAGTCAACGTAAGTCAGTCAAGTTATAAAATTTAACTCCGACTATGTGCTAAAACGCGGTTTCGTCTTTTACTTGTCTTCATAATGTAACAGATCAGGGGTGTCGTAATGTCCCACTTTGGAAATCATATAGTGAAAGCAATAACGCTGTGTCTCATTGAGTCCTTACGCTATTGTGCATTATGCTATTAAACATTGTGCAAGTCATTTTGGTCTATTTCTATTCAAGATGTCATCAGGGCATAAACAAATATGAATGGGAATTGAATTGAATTCAGCTCTAATGTCTATTTTATAGTGAACTATTTTGTCATTTTCATTATGGTGTGTCCTTTCATAAAAATGTTTAAAAATCTCTGTGTTGAGGGTCAGAAATAAATATCATATCTGACTGAGTATTGTTTTTCTCAACATCTTCAATTTGATGCAATTTTTATTGTACGCGTGGTTTCCTGTATCTAGCCTCTGTTGTCTAGAAACAAACTTCGATTTGACTCCATGTCATTTCCAATGGGAAACCCCCTAGTATTGTGCAGGAAATGTTTGCTTCCTTACAAACTCCTGTTTACAGTTAAAACAAAATAGTTCACCCTTTGTGACTCTGTTCGGATTTATTTGTCTTTCTTTTACTACATTTGTATCTCTGGTGCCTATGGTCACATATGTGTCTTTGAGTTCCCTTGAACCAACAGTTTACATTGCTCTATCTAATGGCGGTTTATGCTCTCTAGGAATTAATGTTCCATTGAGATTCTCGCTATTTAGCCCACATTGAATTTCAAGGAGATTATTTTTATCTCAATCTCTTGATGTTATTGGTACACCCGTTATTTCTATTATTATTTAACCGTTAGCTCTTGTGGTAAT
Source organism: Carybdea cf. marsupialis auct. non (Linnaeus, 1758) (assembly GCA_010016065.2). Lineage (NCBI taxonomy): Eukaryota > Metazoa > Cnidaria > Cubozoa > Carybdeida > Carybdeidae > Carybdea > Carybdea cf. marsupialis auct. non (Linnaeus, 1758). The sequence continues at coordinate 9,684 of JAAAKL020001929.1, forward strand.
GTTTGTTACGAGTATATTGATTTCTAGGAGTGGCTATTGACTATATTGGAGACATTACCAGGACGTCAGTTCTCAATAGGGAATCTTTGACATTTGGTACCTACGTAATGCCTATATAGCAATTTAATAAATCATAATTTATCGGTTTTAGAGCATTTCAATGTTCCTTTCACAAATAATCGTGGTGGTATTTAAGGACATTAGAGTTGTTTTAAAACTAATTCTTTCATCCTCTTGGTTACAACTTGTCTACATGAAATACACTCCTATGAATTCTTCATCCTTTTGTAAAACCTTGCCGCGATGGTAGTTCTGTACGTTAGAATAGCTGTACCCTGACATGATTTCACGTAGGAATACTCATCACGGAAGGAGGAAATCTTGATGCTACTTTAATATGTTATCTTCTCTACACATCATTAGCAACACAGGGAGTCAATATCTGAATGGCAACAAGAATGTTAATGGCAATTAAGTATGTTCAGTAAAAGTTAACTGTTGAAAACTTACTAATTTTTTAATTTTTGTTGAATTATTGCTTCAAATCCATTAAGTACTAAAGTCATCATCACAACCGTAGCCTTGTAGGCCGTTGGTGCACCCTTTTCAGCACTTCCTCCTTCCACCTCCGCCTGTCTTCCGTCATTCTTACTGTAATTATAATGTCTTTTCCCATTCATTTTTTATCATCAACATACATTCTTTTAGGTCTTCCCCTGCTTTTTCCTCCCTCTACTTTCCCTTGCATGATTGTGTTCTTCATCGTCCCCTTGTCTCTCATCACATGCCCATATCACGTCATCTTCTTCATTTTTATGATGTACAATAGGCTGTCTAGTTTCCCATACCTTCTTTTGATTTCTTCTTTGACATATTCATTTGACATATACTAGACTAACTACTATTAATAGGGCTACTTTCCGAGTTTGGACATTGTATAAATATCATTACTATTTAGGGTGTGCTATTAAGCTGAAGTGACGTTTTCTTAGAAGTAAGACAAATATTAAAATTACATGCACTGCATAGTACCATATTTTATGTTACTTATGGCATAGAGCAAGAAATACCCATCTAACGAGTACTTTAAGCTGAAAGTAGACATTTTGTGCAAAGTTAAGAGTATGAAAAATGTAGACTCTTACTTCTTCGAGATATTGCCAGTGTTATACCAAATCCCTTTTCTTTGCTTTTCAACGGGCGCACAACGCATCTGTCAAAGCACTCTATGGCATAACAGGATCCGTTTAGGATAAATGCAAACGTTGATGAGTTATCAGAGCAAACCAGTTTAGCACAGTCCTCAACTCGCTTTGTAAATCCACGGTGTAAGACGTTTTTATCCCATAAATCACCCACCAAAGTTTCATTGGTTAGCACTCTCCCAATTTCGCAGATGCTGCGTCGTTTTGATGTAACTTGTACCTTTTTGCATTCTTCCGTTTTTGGATGAATGATAGAGCCTAGGAAAAAACAAAGTTAGGAAATCATGTAATAAACATCATTAAAGATAAAGATGCTAACAAGCCACTGCGGTCTAGTGTATACGTTCCTTCCCTTCAGTTCTAAAGAAGCAGGTTTCGATTTCCGGAAGTTGGTGACATCAGGTAGAGCATACAGTCTTAAAGTGCTATATGCTCCAGTAAAATATCCTATGTACATGGGCACCATCTAGTTGTTTGGTGACCGGGTGTAGTGGGGGATAGATGGCCACATATCTCCGAAATTTCAATTCCGTCCAAATCTGACCTACATACTGTTGTGTGCGCCAAAAATTGGTTTGCGATTCCTCAAAAGAAGGCGATCGCCTACAGAGCACTCTTAACCTCCAACCAAAAATAGGGAGCTGAAAATAGCTCCCAGCTCGCTGAACTGTGTTTTTGCGAGTGTGGATACTCCTTCTGGCAAGTTGGTAGCAGAAGGCAACGCAGGTATCATACACGGGAGTTGAAAAATTCAAAAGGGACACATACTACCGGCGAACGGTAGCGTCAGCACAACAGCTTCAACCTTGCCAGCTCACTAGGAATCAAATTGCCTTTGGTGTAGTGTCATCGCTAATGTGACGTCACACAACAATAAACGGGTTTGTATTATTTGAACCAACTATTTCGTGCTTTGTTTTTGAGCAATCAGTGTACACTGGTCCTGTATGATGAACTGAGAAGTCCTAAGGAAAACAAAATGCTTTCGTTTGCAAAGCTTTCGTCGCAGAAAATCTTTGTGGAAAATCAGCACCTAAACGTTAACACTAGACCTGTGGTTCCAACCTGTGGGTTATGGCGTCTATTAGTACATGGTAAGGTCGCGAAAGCATAATGAATGAGTTCATAGGTTTTCATTGAATTACAAATTTAAAACAAAGTGTACGTACATGGATGTACGTCCTATCTCTTATTTCTCCTCTCCTAGCGAATGCATACGACTTTTTATTAGCTAGATGCCGTAAATGTTTTACTTAGAAAGAAGGTATCAAAAAACACATCTATGTTTGCATATATTTTAGTTTCATAGATAAAATGTACAAAACAAAGAGATTTCTACCCAGAAATTATTAATCACGCTTGACAAAACAATGAGTTTGACGTGCATCGGGTGCAAAAGAAACTTCCGTTTGAAACCTCTCTTCTGGGGCCCATAGAGGAGACAACTCTTCATCATGCATGGTTCTTCTGTGTGGTCGTAAAGCCTTTTGAAGTAAGTGAATGGGGGGTTCTGGGTTGGGAACCGCTGCGCTAGACTCTCAATCAACTATATCAGTTGACAGCTTTTAATAAAGTTTCACTTGTGTTTGAACGTGGTAAATTTACAGGTTCTTATAAAAACGGGGCATAGATTCTATTTGAATTCTTTGTTTCTAGATTCCATTAACAGACCACTATAAAAATAATTTTCCTCTCTAGTGCGTTGTTAGCTTTTGAGTAGCTGAGCATTCTGAAACAATGCGAGTGTATTCTGTTGTAATAGGAGTTGCGTGATCTAACTTCAAAGATCTCATATTACCATTTTAGTATTTGGGTTAACAGGAGATGCTGATAGATGCCAAAGGGAATTATGTAACTTATCTGTTATTTATAATTGATGTAGATTCTACACAAACACTCTGCAATTTCTGTAATTTTTGAACTTAAAATATACATCTAGATGATATGATGCATGTGAAACTTTCAAATCAAGGTAAATGAGAAGTCACCAAAAAGTATTTGAGAAACGAATTTTCTCACGCATTCTTAATGTACATTTATAAGTTCCGTCTGAACAATGAACAGCACCGGAAATGGGTGCGTCGTCCTTTTCAATATCACTATAGGCACAAGAAGTGCAAATAAATGCAAAAATACAGCAAAAAATATCGAGCAGTGGGGGGGACATCGTAATTTAAAATAAACAAGTACTAATTTACTCCCATCCCCAGTACGAATAGAGTGAACGATGCAACATATGAAATAATATACATTACAATAATAAAAATGATTATATCGTGAAAGAAAAGAATTTGGGGGACTGGGGATGGTTAAAATCCAGTCCCCTTTCTCTTTACATCCCTGTAGCAAAGACACGTGCTGTTTTTTAATGATCGAGCAGTTGAACCAAGAGAGTATCTAAAATCTTCGAAAAGTTGTCAGCGATACAAAATAGGAAAATTTTTTGAAAAGCGGGTTCATCATGGCTATGCATTTGTGGTCAGACAGTGGTCATAGCAATCGTTATAAGTCAAGGAAAAAACCATTGCTCAGAAAATGAATATGTAAACAGAACTTTTGTCACGTCGTTGAAGATGACAGATAGTGACACTAATTTCTTTCTCCCATGCTATTTAAATCTCGTAAAAATAAAACGTATATTTTCTTTCGGCATAGTACCGGTGTCTTGTCTTGATACATGTAACTTTTGGCATTTTCCTTTAACTTTCCCCTAATAGGGGCCCATCTCTGCTTTGCTATTACTTTGGACAGCTGTTTAATGACACTTGTCATGCGGCATGTAGTTTACCGGGGAAATATAATTATATTTAACGTTAGGTAATATCTTTTTAAAGAAAAGCGCAGTAAATACTTATTAACATTCAGTGTAAATTAAAAGTGCCGTTAGCGAAGAAATACTTTCTCGTGACTTTAGAAGGGGGTGACAAAACAATTTCAAATGCTGTTTAAGAGCTACACAAAAATTTCTAAAGCAATTTAAAGGACCATTTCTTAGACGTAAAGCTTCTTTGGCCAATGTTGCAACTTATTTGGGATTTTTATGTGATTGAAAGGAATTGCTATGGGACTTCAAGCTTTTATTCTCGGAAGAGCACTCCTTCAAAGATTGGATAGAGGTTCCGACAATATCAAGTTGTCGGACGCAGGCAGGACGCATACGCAGCAACTAGCCTACACTCGTGAAGGACTGCAAGCTAGTGCACTAAGGGTAGAGTCTGGAGAAATGAGGAATACTGCCATTGGCTCACCAAAACTCCTTTCACAAATCAACAAAATGTAATAAAGAAATCTTTGTACAGTTTTTTATTCTCAATCAAGATGTGGTGAATAATTTACTTCTCAATCTGACCATATTGTTACTGATTAAAGGGGAATATTACCGTAAAAACAGAGACAATGTATGTGAAATGGCGCTTAATATTTTTAGACGATGATTAAACACGTGGCTGTTTCCTATTAAGTAGCTTTCAAACAAAGGTATGATAATATAAATCATGGGCGCAGATTCTGTGAGGGACAGGAGCACTGGTTCCATTCACGTTCCTGGGTGGGATGGACAACAACTGCTTCATTCCCCATCCATTTGTCATCCCCATATTCTTACGGTGATCTGTGCCCATGATGGAAGCGGCAGCATTCTGCACAAATCAGAATGCTGCAAGTGCTCATGGGTATATTCATATACTAGGACATGTTTAAAATACGGCAGTTGCAAAGAGAGAACTACAGCTGGATATCTTCCATCTTGATTGCATTCGTATGTGTCCCATTAAAAATGCAGCTATAAAACACCCTCTACAATTTTGTGGGTTATCCATCTATAATCGAGATGCTACAACAATGTCATCAAGAAAGAGCTAGTCTCTTCCATACGTAATCTAAGTGGATTGACCAAACCTCTACAACAGTCAAAACAGGTCAGTCCTTGCATTACCATTATTGGCAGGTCACACTTTTTCATATTCCCACCACAAAAAAATCAGGAGAGCCTATTCTTTTTATATCTTTAAATACTTGAAGTCGAATATGTCTTGCTGCACTTTCCAGTTAATAAATCTTTTATTCTTTCAACTTTGAATTCAAGCAAGCAAAAACTAGATAAATGGAGAAGAGATCAACAGAGAAAAAGATGAATTGATACATGCACTAAATCTTTTTATAAAACTTTTTACTTTAAACTAACCCGTTGTGGCCTTTTTTAAGCTTTCACGAACTTCTCATTCTTTTTCACGAATTTTTCATTCTTCCATATTCCACTGTAATCTTGATTATTCAAATATTTTTGAAATGTATACGAGATTGCTCTATCATCATCACTTTTCTTTAAATCAAATGATCTGTAATTTTGTTGACTCCTCAAAACAGAGTGTTGAAACGACACTTTAAATATAGGAAGGAATTGATATGCGAGAACTAATACTTGTAGAATTCAAAATTTATGTAGTTATCTATTAAGTGTCGCTGTTTTCAGTTTTATATTATTTTCATTATTTCATTCGTTAAATTTGAAAAGATAATATCGACTCTTTGCATTTGATTAGAGGTTTTCAATGCTTTCTGGGTGTTAAATTAACTGGCGTGCATATTTTTTAAACGCTTGAGTTCGGCCTCTTTTACTATAAACCAGATATCTACCTCACTTTTTACCAGTATGAGGTTTCATCATGACCTTTTCTGTTGAAACGTCATTTTTTCCACACTATTTCCAATAGAAAATACATGAATTTAAGGTAGAGAACTACTGAATTGAAGATATATTTCTTTAATTGTAATAACTGAAGTTCTGTTATTCATGGTAGCATCCTTCCATATCGTACCCTCTCTTGAGAAGACTGCCAATACTACCATCGCATAAAAACAATCAATGTTCTGTTTGAAGGATGCCACAGCTACTATGTGCTATCGTTCCACTTACTGTTTATATTTTTAAGACGTCTGCGGCTATTTAACGGATGAAAGGCTTAAGCTTCATGAATTTTTAATCTTGGATATTCCTACGATCCGTGTCATGTAAATAAAATCAGAAAATCAACTCTATGTTAGCCGATTTGAGATGGCCATCCAGTAGGTTGGAGGCAGAGCTTCAATAGATTTTTATGATTTAAATAGGAGAGAAGTTAAGTCTACCGTTTCCCGACAACCAAGATAGAAGAGCCAAATACTATTATCACGGATTTGCGCACAATGGATGTAGAGCTCTGTCAAAAGCAATATAGAGAGCTGTTTGTACGTGTCCCTTGATTGCATGTAAAGAACGATAGGACCGAATGATGAAAATGCTTAGCAGCTGGTTTAGTGCGCCGAGTGATTTTCTAATCGTTATGGAACTATTTAAAGCAAACAAGCAATATTCGATAAAATTTGCAGCGACGTGGAAACCGTTCAGACCGACAAGGAGAATGTCATAGTCCACTTTGATGCTACACTAGCAAGGTGTTGCTACCGGTAACACTATCTTTTGCATGCTTTTAGTTTAAATGTTGTCGGGCGTGCCAACAACTATCGTGCATTACACGACGTACCTAGAAAACAGTATCTAATGAGATGCGTATTTAATTAAAAGTGCAGGAGAGGGTAGTATTTCGGTTTTTTATTACAGAGGAAAGGACAAAGTCAAAGAAAAATAGTACCTATAAACAGTTAAGTTGAAAAATGACGTTCTGTATATCAATGGTTATTATACCAAAATTTATGAAGTTCCAAAACAAATCTTTCCTTCATGGGCTTTGACACTCAAAAATATTGAGACGGAAGCCAGCAAATCAACAAATGAAACGTGATTATTATTTTCAGTAAACAATTTATCAGTTCCAGTGAAATACAAGATGATCAATCACAACAACAACACATAAACAAAAAGCGTGTTGCACGACTATTACAAACAGAAAATTTTGATGGATTTTCAAAATCTTGGTTGTAATTTAGAAAAACACGTATAGCAGATGTTGATATGACCCCAAATATCTAATTTCAACCTGACATATATCAGTCCCATACTTTTAAATTACATTCTTCAATACAACCTTCTTCGAATCGATGTAATGCACCAACGTGCCATCTATCCTTTAGGGTGTTGTCTGCATAAGTCTCGCTTTCAGTCACATATTGGCCAACTTACCTACAAAAGTTTTATTCAATATCTTCGAGAGGTGGCAACGATTTATTGAAAAATACAACAGCCCACCAAAATAATAATATTCGTTTAGGGATTATCAAAAGTGCGTTCTTCATTTCACATGGCCGCTCTGGAAATTGCCATCACAAAGGTTGTATTTAAAACCTTGCTTCTTTGAGTAACATGACGGAACAAACGTGTGTCACTCATATACTGGTATTTACAACAACGTCTTCCATTTTTACTATTTCCCATCAATTCTACGCGAGATTATTCCACTATTACTCAGGAGGATTGCTGCGACCTGTGTCAGGCAAAAACGTTAGCAAATGACAACCGTTACTCAAATTTCAAATTTTAAAAATGGGGGTAAGCTTTAATAAGCATGACCCACTTAGTGTATGACTGGTACATGTATGGTATGTATGACTGGTTTACATCAAACACTATCTATGCAGTAGACGACATGTTTGACAATAATTTACAATGATGAAAATAAGCGTATGATTTTAGTCAATTGTTAGTAGTTGTAGAGCGTATAATATGTAACAATTGGATACTAAATTTATATACATTTAATAAAGAATCAAGCTACATTTTGGTGGCATTAGAAATAAAGATTTTTCTGTCAAATCAATGGATAAATACTATAAAGGCAAGGTGACAGAGTTGCTCAAAAACGTATGCCTGAATGGAAATGGTTCAGCTATATAATTTTGGCATTAGCATACGAATGTAATGCATTTCTTGAACCAAACAGTCAAATTGACTGCTCTCAAAGTAAGCACCTATTATTTGACAATTTTTCCTATTACTTTTATGCGAATAACATGAAGGTAATCGTTTTTTAACGTATCATAGAGATGCCCTCGTGAGTGTCATACATGCTCTTTATCACACACGGGTTAAACACAAAGTTCTGCGCCAGAAATTGTTAATGAATTACAGAAGCCGTAAATTCCTTATTTAGGAGAATATCGCTTTATAGGTCAGCGACGAACACAGGTTGATTTTCAAGCTTCAGCTATCGTATTGTGGTCATATAATTGTTATTGCACAGGGTTGTCAGCATCCAGGTACTTATACGACAGTATAGTAGGTAACGTACTTGCATGAACACATGTGACAGCCGTCTCTTTCTGTCCTGTTTATATTATATTTTGGGCGCTGTTCTACAGCTCTACCAATTTCGTGACCTAGGTAGTTCAAATGTATTAACACTCTTTTAAGGCCTTTGAATTTTTCCGAGGAGCTTAGACAAACAAATGATAGTTCATTATCCTTCTATAGCTTGGAAATAAGTAAATCTTGCCTCTTATGACTGAATAATGTGACTCCGATGTACATAATTGTGCCAAGGCCAGAATTGAATATCCAAATCGGTCTCAGTCGAGCAAATGTTTTCTTGTGTATAATGTCACATTCCCTATCTGGTATTTTATCCCTCAGTGTGATGTATTAAGTTCTCTTAATAATGGCGTCAGGTAGACACTGAAACGTCTGGAAAATATTTTGATCTTATTTTTTGTCATGGAATAGGCCCCGAAATGAAAATTTTTAGATAGTTCTTTTGCTGGCTTTAAGTGACAACAGAGGGATATTGTAGCAGATAGACTGGTTGACAAAAATTAAACCAGTGCGTTAAAAGTCTCATTTTTTCTCTTTGATTCTATTAAATTGCACCATACATAAATTGGTGACACAGTTGCAATACGTCCCTTTCATAGCTAACGTGTACCCCTTCCTTGATTGCTAGTTTGTGTGCAGGATTTGGAAGTAACTATTAGCAATATATGTCAATGTGTACTTTAATACTTCACTGTTTAACTCCAGGACGCTGTTTGATAGTCAATACCTCTTTCATACATCACATCTTTGGCCCCTCTTTTGCAACTCTTTGAATTGTCAACCAAATTACAAATGCATTTTCATAGCTTGCAGATTGGGAAAATTCTACTTAAAAGCATCGGCTCAAGTTATTTTCAACTTCTTAGCAACGTGCTAATCGGTGTTTTTATTTCTTAGAATTAGCAAGTTCTGGCAATCCACTTTCCAATGGCCAGCCCGGGCATTTTCGCATGAATGCAAAATACTAGAAATATGTGCATCTGTATCGATCAACCTTTATCAAGCATTGTTACCACCCTCCTGACGGGAGCCCCTCCCACCTCCATTATTTCCAAACATTAAGAATCATATGGTGACATGTTTCACCACTTTTTATCTATTCTACAAAGAGATGGCTCAGTGGTTCCGTGTGCAGCTTTGAGTACAGAAGGTTCTAGGTTCAAATCCCTCTCAGGGCGATTTGAAAATCTGCCTGTTCCATCAATTTGTAAACTGAGCCATCAAGCTGGCGGCCAATCCAGCGGGTCATCCTTCCGCAGTCGGCAAATGGGAACTAGTTCATACTGGGGTCAAATCGTGGAAACACAAGGAAGAGGAGTGGCAGAAGCCATACTAAAAGGGAGCCTTCGGGTCGCCCTGTATTGCGGTCGAACAATTTGATTGACAAAGCGAATGTATAAAAATCTCAATGTTATGACCTACAGAATTTTACCTGATCGATTTGGATGAAACTAAATCGATATTCTCAGTATACAGAGGATACATCCGCGCAAAGAGTCGTTAAATTTGTTACAGTATGATCCAATAGTTATCAAGGTTACAAACGTCTGTCACTCTATAAACTTAGGGAGTATATCGAGAGAAGTTCCCGGGAAGGAATAGCAAACTGAAATCTATAAAGAAACAGAGGGATCTAAGAATGTTTGCCAGTGATAAGACAAAGTGTCTACATGGGAAGAGGATCTGGCAGAAAATGTAGGATGTTTCGATTACTACCGTGTCAAAATAGATTAGATCATCAGTTGAAAAATGATTATTCGCGTGCGCATTAAACACACAATTATTTACGTCTTATACAGGCCAATTTAAAATAGCATACAATTTTTAAGCACACCATGTTCAATAATGAAAAGTGTCCTTTATTTAGCCCTTAATTGACAAGAAAACGCCAGACATTATTAGAGATTATTAGCATGGATATTCGATGATCTTAAGCAAAGATATAAGCTGTGAAGTGCAAGGTCAACGTCACAGAGAGACGGAAGTTAGAGGTACTGGAAAAGAGAGCACATACTTTTGACGCAATTTTCTTTATCCTCTTTTCATACGTTCCAACAAAGTCAACTTAACATTACCTAGATTGTGATATTTTGAGAATTACAAGAATGGGGGGGGGGGGGCTATCCCAGCTCTCTGGAAATATCTCTGTATCATTAAAGGCACAGAAACTAAAGAGAAGTAAATCTGGTGCTGATTGAGGGTTTCGAATAAAAATTCCCCTTTGTGTGTCATTCTATTTCATATACAGCCTTATTCTTTGCATGCAGATTTTGTTTTTAAGCTAGGCTATTTGAAGCTATTGTCCTGTTTGCAGTTTTATCAAATACGCTATCGATGTTAATGAAAATTCTATTTACTCTACGATTGTGACCTACATCCATTTATAATAAATGTTTTTATTCTATTTTTAGAAAATGACTGTTTTACGCATCCACTGTGGTTTACTGTTTTCAATGTATCCCATACAGAATTTATAATATAGTTTTGAATGAATTTACAACCGATTAAACAAGTTTTTTGAGTCCACTTATGCAATGCTGCGACACAAGGTATGACAAACGGACATACACATCAGCCAGTCCATTTGCTTGTAACTATTACTATATTTTCAATCTCTTTATGTACCCATTTAAAGCACTGATAAGCTATGATGAACAGAACCTATCGATAAACAGAAAATTGTTTTTTATGGAAGCGTTTTTAACAGAAGGTTGTTATTGTGAAAGTTAGTGAAAGTTGACAAGTTTCGGCAGTAAAGTGTTACAGGTTTTGCTGACAACGGCAGACTTACTAGGCCGCACCATGGCTCTTTCCCCCTCTTAATAAGAGGCTTGAATAGATGTAATTAATGACAGACATTTGTTAATAAGTAGATCTAAGGAGTGTGCTAAATGACGCATCTTACGAGAGCTTTTCGGTCTTTCTGAAATGTGCTCGCGCCTTTGCGCCCTAAGGCGCGTCAAATTTGCAAAGACGCGTCAAATTTCTGAAGGCGCGTCTGAGGCGCGCCCGAATAAAGGCGCGCGGGTGCAAAGGCGCGTCATTTACCACAATCTACCAATGTCATAACCAGAATCAAAGACCGCTGTTAAAGACTCTCCGGTTATTGAAAACTTATCGAACAACTTTCGTAAGTCAAATACAGAGGGGTAAAAATGATAATCGCATTTTGCTAACAAAAAAGTGAGTTATTCTGTTTTAAAAGTTGTCGAATTTTTGATGATTACATATTGAAGTTTCTTATTTCTTTGGTCTCTCTATTTCCACGTTTTTAATATTTAAGATCGTGGCGGCAACCACCTGCACGACCCTTAGCTTCACTTCTGGATAGAGTTATTTGATTTACGAAACGATAATAGCACCAGTTTTTAAATAGAGGCTGATAGATATCAACGAATTCGTTTAAATGCCTCAAAATAAGAACAAAATATACGTTTGATACTTACAGAATACCAGAACAGGCAGCATAGACACTACTACCGTGATCTTCATTACTTGGCACTGCCCACTCTAGGATTCCTACAATAAAAAGGAATCACGTAAGAGCAAAAAACTCATAATGAACAAAAATCACATTTGAAGATGTTCTTGGTGCTACAAAAATTAAAGATGACGTGAAGCAAAGCAGATACATAAGAAAAGCTTTTCGCCGATTCTCTTCATTTGATCTACATTCGTAATATAAAAAAACATAAGCACAATCTATTTATGCAAATATGTCTGCTTTGCTTCACGCAATCTTTAGTAAACATATTCTTTAAAAACTATTTTGTCGGTCCTAGCATCATCAGATCTCAAATGAAAACACATGCGTTGTATCAATAATATTAAATAAATACCAAAATAAGCACAATATTCTTAGAACCTATCAATTGTTGATTGGGAGAATGGTTGCAAACTCATGGGCAAAGTTTTTCTCTTTAACTTATTATTCATATTTATCCTGGCCCAACTTTGTCGATGCAGAGCGATGGATTCTCATCTTATAGGATGTCTCTCTTCTCTTAATAATACATATTAGTTCATTGCATTTGTATATTGATCACTGTACCATCTTGCAGTATTTCCATTCATCGTTACTGTGTTAAAATTTGTGTCAATATCGAAATTGTAACCCATTGTGCTTGGCATCTGGCTTAATTAAATTCTCATTTAAAAATTCTGAGATCTCCAGCATATTTCATTGAGTAATTTAGCCTTCATCTGCTACATTTGAATGGTGATTTTTGTCTTCTCTAGCCGCGACCTACTGACTATTCATTGCTTCTGCCATCATATTCCACTTCTTGGCTAGCATAAGAAGACAAGTGCTGCAGTAATAATTAATTTTCTCCAAATTAATACACAGACTTTGATCCTAGTTTGCATATATACTGTATCAGACTAATCCGTGCTAATTTGCGTTAAATCCTGTAGGGCCAAATTCAAATCAAAGTTTTTCTGAATCAAGCCAACAATAAAAGGTTTAGCAATACGAATTTAATATGTATTTTTAGCTTAAATTGTAGTTATTCTATTATTACTTGTTTCTTCATTTTTGCATAGATCTGAAAATTTGAATGGAACTGTAGTATATATCTTTAACACGGATGGAATTGTAATAAATATATAAAATGAACTGAAGAATGAAAAGGAATACGAGAGATCTTCCTTACGATGCTCCTGTGACTTTAAATCAGCGTCCTCCTTGGGTTTTAAAAAAGAGTGTAGAGGTCCGGAGGCGGACTGAAACCTACTGCAGCCAAGCATCCAGCTAAAGGGACGTCATTTTAGCTTGGGTTGCAGAGTCGTTGTAATCCCTATTGGAACCAGGGGTGAAGCCCCCGTAAGCTATACTATTTTACCCTTTTGACATTCTTAAAATACTTAAGGGACAACGTAACTATGTTCCACTTCTGTTTTAACTTGGGCTAGTTACGCTGATGGCAGTTTTTTTCATTTCATTAACCAATTGAAAATCAGTTAACTCACTCACTCACTAATACGCGAGCACCGTGCGGTGCGTATGAGCCAACTTCAAACACAAGTGATCGCCAGTGCTGTCCAAAGAATGCTGAAAATCAGTAACGCAAATCTTAAAATGCTCGTTCAGGAGTCCAAGTCGAGTGACAATTAATTTCTTGTGACCTCAGCACATTTCAGAAGGCGACTAGTTAGGAACGGTAAAAGAAGCGCTGGCATTTGCTGAGATTTGCAGGCGTTAAGATTCCCTTTGTTAAAATATATCTAACTATATATAATATATATAAACTTTAGGTTTTATTATTGATAACACGAACACTCACGCAAACGTGGATGACAGCAAAATAGCTAGCCCTATATTACTAAAAAACTTTCATCAGACCTTTTTTTCCTGGAACTGTATGGCACAAATGAAAACATGTGTAAAAAGGGCAGTGTTCACACTTCAACGCCTCGCAGAATTACTCTACTGTTTTGTTTCTTATCTTCGATCTTCACTATTTGTGGTTTTGTGACTTGTTAATCAATTACGCAAGTTTGCGAAATCTAAAATCAATAAATAACTGGATACAGTAATTACAAATCAGATGCCAGCACTCTAAGATTTGCCAAAACTTGTTTGATTTTCTAAAGTTGATTTTACAGCCAACAGATGTAGCCTGCTTGTTGTTTTTTGCGAAAAAAAGCGAGCGTAGCGGAGGCAAATTCTGCTTAGCGGTAAAGAACTTGGGATTACGGAGAAAGATTTTCGTGTAGCAGCGACCACGCTAAAACAGTTCAGTGACAATATTAATACAGGAATTATGTAGTTAAATTTCCTGCTGCTTAGGAAGCATCATATCAATCAAGTGAGCTTTATCTTCTACAATGTTTACCGTATTTAAGGTCCAATAACCTTCCAAATCAAACTTATAACTGAAAGGCATAGTAGTCTTAAAGCAGCCAAGCTAACAGTTTGTTGCAAGGGAGATAAAATTTCAATACTCTTGATAAAAAATCCTACATTTTAGTAAATATCATTGCATTGCGCCAATACCACTGCGTGTACATGTTAAAGGAGATAAAGAAAAGGGAAGTCAAGAGAAATGATAAAACTAACAAAGATCAAAATGATATTATAGAAATATAAAGGAACAGATGCCAAATTGCTGTTCAGTTTCAACTCGAGATTGGCAAATGGCAACTTTTCATCAACCAGACATTTGCTACTAAAATATGTGACTGATAATATTTAGGAGTCATCATATGAGCCTCGATGCCACGTTGATCTCAAGTGTTATAGCAAACGTTGGTATTGAGTTGAAAGTTTATTTCCAGACAAGATCAGCATTCAGGTAAGGGTAGGTCTTGAATACTTAACAAAAAGATGTATGATAGAAAACTAATGATGAGCTTTTAAAATACGAGAGAGGGATCAAGTTGAGCAATTCATCATCAAATTGAATCTTGTAAAGAAACTAAAAGAATGGAATACGTGTTTTCAAAGTCGTATACAAAGATTGGAAGATAAATAAATCTGGAGAAATTACGTATTAAGGAAACCTAGAAATGTTGAAAGAATAGAAGCCGTTATATAATATTTTTGTACATTAAAACAGCATTTTCTCTGTAGGTCTAAAGCTTATAGACTAGCAATCAGAGATTTCAGTTTTTCATGAACTGTTCTAATTCTTTGAACATTGCATTGCACATTGCGTTCAGCAAATGCATGTCGCTTTTAGAGACAAATTGTACGTAATGCATTTTAAGAAAGCGATGTTGTCTTTTGAGCATCAAGTTTCAGTCCCACAATTTCACTGTCACATTCCCTTGTAAAAACAGCAATTTTTTGTTCAAATCATTAAAATTGTTCATAAAGAGGAGGCTAACCACTTGCCTACGTTCTAAAATACCGTAATTCCAGTCAGTTTCAGGAAGATTTCTACAAAAAGCTACTTTTGCCGTACAACCTTTTGCAAATGAGTAAATCTAAACCTATAAATAGCAAAAGGATTACACATTGTTTGATTCTCATGATACCATTGGTTTATAAAAGAAAGAAAAGTATTGAGACATAAAGTGAACTAGTCAAGTATGACTAAACACAGACTACCTGGTATTAGTCCGCGAGACTTACATTAATTGACTCTGAACACGTGAGATTTGGCAAAGATTCAGATTTCTAATATACCATGGTTAGATCTGTTAGAAGGTGTTGTCAAAGATTCGCAAACTTCAATACGGAAACCCTGATCACAACCATGAGCCATATCAATTTTATACTATTAAAAAAATACCATAACTTCCTCTTTGAAGTTCATCTGCAAGAAGGATAAAAAACAAAATCATATTAGCCGCTGCTTTAATATAATTGATAGGCATCGACTGTATTTTAACATCGTTATCGCGGCAGTTATCACTATTATCTGTTTCCTTAGGTTGTTCTCCATGTTTCAGCAAACCTGAATTCAACAGGCAGAGAGTGACTTACTCAAAAATAAACTCATTACAACAAATAACATTAGCTAAAAAAGTATCATTTTAATCTTTAATTGTACCAATAGAAATTTAGATACCATAGGATGAACTTAAACTAAGAAAGAATCTAATGCTTACTAAGTTCTAAAACGAAGTTCATGTATCCAGTTGACGCGAAAAGGATATCTTGACATCTGTTAATAGATACTTAGATTTGCTGTGATTCTCATAAAAGAATGAAAATAAAATTCTGCTTTTTTATGAAACCAACTTTTACCGTATTACTTACATGACACTTGTATTTCATGATTTTTCAGCATTCTCGATCTCCGTTTTACTTTTCTCCAGAATTAAGCTTTGCTCTTAGCAGATGAAGCAATTGCACATCTGTTTGCTTTTCATTGATCTAAATTGAGCGGTTGACAGAGAACCTCACAATGACAACAAGTATGCTCAGTTGCGATGCCTGGATTGAGTTCCCCTTGTATTTCTGTTTCATCGTTGACATGGCAACAAGACCAGAAGTTAACAACGTATGGTACCAGTAGTCGAAAGCACAAACAGATTCACGATTGGAGTAAGCTGATTAGAAACGACTTGCATTGGAAAGGTATCGTATCCCTTAAAGAACTTTATAGGAAAGTGGCTGTACCTTCTCAGTGAAAATAAATCAATGTACATTGAATAAAAAATTCCTTGTTGATTCCATAAAGATTCAACTTTGCCTGTCGTTCCAAAAGATGTCTGGGGTACCAGCTGCTCGCGCAAAAAGTTAACTTCAACTCGAGAGACTTGCCTACTTCACGTAAAATTCTTAAAAGCAGCAGCTTTTGCTTGTCTTACTCTTTAAATAGTGGTCAGAATATGGTTTTATCGAATAACCAACTTTATTTTCTTGATAGACTTCATCGTTTGAATGTCTATATGGAACACTGAATTTGATTGCCGTTCACAATTACTTTCTACAACTACTGCAATTTTTTTGATTTTTGTTTCACGGGCCTCTTCACAACCTTAGAGTGACAAATGTATCGGGTTAGGACTAAAACAATTTAAACAGTGAGGAACCGATACTCAATCTTCTAGTTCTACTTATCCTAAACTCGTAAGCAACTTTTCATCTCTGGGCGATTGAAGGTAATACCAATGCTGACGTTTTTAGGAATAAGTCACTGGTAGGTATGCACCCCCGTCTGCTGTTACACATTACTAATGAGCAAGGTGTCTTTATAAATTCAAGCAAAAGGACATGATTTTTTATTTTCTTCTTCAGAATAATTTATACAGTAGTTAATGCAATGAACTACTTAGGCAGGCAAGGATTAAAACCTATCAGAATGTACAGAGATTCTAACAATTTATACAAAACGTACTTGTATCAGTGGAGATATTTTCACGTGAATACATATATTCATGTAGAAAGAGACACTAAAAGATGGGACATGGAATTCGCTACTCCGACTTTCACGTGTACACGATCATCAGGCAAATTTAGTGTCTCTTTCTATACCGCTCTGCATTTATGCATCGAGCACTCTCGTATGTTCAGATAATCGGCCTGATTATGGTTATGAAAATTCATGTACATATTTATAAAAAAGGTGCATGTAAAACTAAAGAAATACATATTATCTGTGGCGCATATACATTTTTGCAAACGTCATCTCTATAGATGGTAGATACTACATGTATCTTACAACCTATCACACATATGGCTACCGGCACTACCGAGGAAAACACAAGAAACACAAAATCAGCATGGCGCAAACACCCGACAAAGTTCGATCCCTACTTCCTCGGGAGTCCGCAATCGAACAACGTAAATTAGCAAACAATCGAAATTCCAGCAGCCTGAAGATGGGAGAAGTATCTCTCGAAACGTAGCTCCCAAAAAGACTACGACTCAAGACGTGACAAATATCTACCATCACTGGGACTCCTTGTTTGAGCTGCCTTTGACAAATATTTATCTTGAGAGCACGAATCTCCTCTCAACAAGCAAGTGCGACTTGAGAGGCAGCCACAACTGCAACATAATGGCAAAACAGCACAAATGAGAAATATTTTTTCTAAGGTCGAATTATCGACACACACAAATGGGCACGTTATTCATGCTGTCATGTCAAGAATCTGTTTTGAAGCTAAAACTATCGGTGTCTAACATTGTTTGGTAAGGGAAAATAATGAAGGCTTACTATAGACAATTTTATTCCAAGAAAATAACTTTATTCCAAGTAAGTAATTTTATTGCAAGTACGTAATTTCTTTCCAAGTACGTAATTTTATTTCAAGGACATAACTTTATTGCTAGTACGTAATTTATTCCAAGTACGAAATTTTTTGCAAGTACGTTATTTTATTTCAAGGACGTAACTTTAGTGAAAGTATGTAATTTCTTTGTAAGTACGTAATTTTATTCCAAGCGCGTAATTTTATTCCAGGTACGTAATTATATACCAAGTACGTAATTTTATGCCAATTATTTCTATTGACTTTGCTCCAGTTTTCGTTGTTGACAGTCTTGCTAACGATATTCTGCATTAATGTCAAAGTAGATGATATTAAATGCGGATCGTGGAACTTGGATGAGTACAGATCTTGTCGTTTAAATATTTCTTGCGAGGACGTGTGTTGTTCACGACTTCTTGCGATCCCTGTCTTCACAGAATCCATCTTTACCAGACAATTTAAGATAAAATAAAATAAAACATAATCCGAATATAAGCATTTTCTTGATTTTAAGATATAAAATTCAAAGAAAACGAATATATGATCTTTAAT
>JAAAKL020001930.1:5243-28310 GCA_010016065.2 Carybdea cf. marsupialis auct. non (Linnaeus, 1758)
CCTTCTCATCCTTATCAAATCACCTACAGAACTGTTTTATATTAGAGTAATGGTTGGAAAGCCTATCTCTCACAGTATGGTAACATTCTCGATAAGATTCTGTTAAGAAGTGAAACGAAAAATCCCAAAATTGCAACTTAATAAGTGTATTACATTGGTGTGATTTCTAACTTCGCTACTGTAGCAAACATGAGACTTTAGACTTCTTGTTTCAACTGCATTCTAAAGTATCTCCTCTCTTTACACCTGCGATAGTGCACCACATTAAGGAAAAATGGAGGGAAAAAGCATAGTAATTCAGGTACCTCCGGTACAGATTTTGATAGGTAGCAGGAAAATTCATTGATTTATACAAAGATTACTGCACGAAATAGCGAATTCATTTTGTACTAAAAAGCTTTTTAGTACAAAGATTACTGTGTGTTTGAAAAAGGAACTTGATTCAACCCACAAACTTACATGTTTAGAAGCTGAATATGTAAGCCATTGATGTGTCAACATTTGTGGCGTGAGGAGGGGCATGAAATACAAATGCGACAAAGAATCTGATACTCATAACGAGTTGTGCAGGCCCCTAATACAAAGAAAGAGACAGTATTTTCAAGGCAAAGAAATAAAATGATAAAAGACGAAGGAGAATAGAGCAAATGTAGCAAAAGCAGAAAGTACAGTTTCAACAATATTCTTAAGGTTCACAATTATATGCAATAAATCAATCTGGTTCGTTGTGAGTGGCAAGGGTTGGTTGGCCCCTTGGTAAAGCAATACGCTAAACGCGACATAAATCACTCATAGAGAAGGAAACCATTTTGTCCTGCTAACATCAACCAACTCAACGGAAGACTGACTGCGAAAAGGAAGAAATTAGCACATGGATAAAACGCGAACAAACCTATTCAACCGAAACAAGTGCAATGCAAAAGACAAAGAAACTTGTTGTAATAGAAAGTCATTCACATCTAAATATATACACTAACGTAACATTTTTTGGGCTGTTCTTCGTACTGTCTTAATTGATAAATCGAACAATTTAGGTGAATTTACCTGTTGATCAAAAAAACCCATTTTGATTGACTTGACAAGAAGATAGTTTGGGGGTTTTAAAAATCAATTGCACTCAATATAAGCCCAAAAGGTTGTGACTGTATCAATCTTTACTGGGGATGCATAAGAGTGAGATTAATTTTTACAATGTCCTCTATGTCGTTTTTGTTTAGGCTATACGACATCGATATCAATTTCTTGATAAATATGCTTTCTCAATGATTAACCTAAAAATTTTGGATCTCCTTCTGGCGAAATTTGCTTTACAAATTTTCCTAACATTTAATGTTAACTTTTAACTGCTCATGAAAATCCATCCTTCTTTTCTTTATCAATAATGACGATGTATATAGAAATACGGCCATTCTTAGAAACAAGATATAACATAATTGTAAACTTTTGAACGTGGTGTGAGAGATGTCCCTTTCTTTATGAATAAACTTACAACATTACACGGAAGAAATTTCTATAGCAAACCTAGTTTAATTATTGAAACAGCTGCAGAAATTTGTCTATTCACAATTGTTTTTTCACTTGACAGATTTCTCCTCACGGTTCTTCCAAATCTGAGTCATGACGATGCAGAAGAAAGACGGTCCTTTCATCAAATTAAAGTGTTTGAGGGTCACAATGTTTTGATTGAAATGTAGGTAAATTCACAAGGGCGACTGGCGAAAAGGGTACTCTTTGTTTATTCCTGAATGTTCTAACGCTGATTTTTGAGCAGGAATAAAAAGTTCTCTTCAAGCTAAAAGGAAACAATTCTAAGATAGTTTTGTCGTAGAAAAGAAGGAGTAGAGGTTACTCGGGATGTTAGAAATAATTACAGCTACAAATGACATTCCGTTTTATCAAAATTTATTCATGGTGGCTTCCTCCGTTAGGAACCCTATAATCCCCTTTATTAGATATACATCTTGAATTTTACAATAAACATGGTAGAAAGTAACGGTACTGAAATCCACCTTGCAAACTAAAAACATAAAACTCGATAATTTCAATGAGAATAGGTCCCAAATAACAAAAAGAGAGGAGATATATAAGACGGTTACTCTGTCCAGTGCATTCTGAGACCGTAAACAACCAGGCCGTTCATGACGTCACCTTGCCTCTTCCTTTATTAGTCTCTCCATCAATAAGTTATCTTTGGAGTTCATTGTGACATATGAAGCGATTGACATAGCGCAGTTTAAGAATGCTGACGATTTTTACTGAAATTATTGTTCACACTTACTAAGACCACAAGATTGTTTCCCGAAGGACTACACCATGACCATCTTTAATTCAAAGGGTTTATAAACACTTGTCATAACCATAAATCTGAATAAATTTATTCAGATCCATGTCATAACCATCCTCATAAGTTATCAGATTTTATTCATTCCATTCATATCTTTCATTATTCATCATCATTCACCTGTCAGTCTATCCATCTCATTGAACCTTATCCTCGAGTGGCTTTTAGCCTTAAAAAGTGGTGACTCACTAGTACATAAGAAGGTTCTTTTGGCTAATAGATCCAGGCCCTTGTTTCTCAAAGTGTAGTCACTCACTTGAAGATGATGAATCTAAAACTTGATCTAAAATCACAGAAGTTCTCACTATTGACAAGTTCTGTCCATGTTACTGTTCAAGTCTTGCTTCTGTCTATGTGTAGAAATAACGTACTTATTCTACCTGTCTTGATGTTAACGATGTCGATCTTCTTCGTCTCTGTTGTCAACTGCCCCATTTCTTGAGTCAGCAATACAGTAGATGCTGCAAATACAGGAGATGTGTCTGACAACTTCAGCACAACGGTCATGTATATTTTCATGAATATGAAATTTGGCTGTCTTAGGGTGGTACATGTTCTTCATGACGTTTTTGTCTTTGTGATATCCACTCATCAACCAATCAATAGAAAGACAAATTTCTAGGATAATTTTCTTCAGATGTATCAAATCGGCGTCTAGAGATGCCTTTCTTTTTCAATTCAAAGTATATGAATATCAAGTCTAAGTTTCTTCCAGGCACTAAAAATTGTGGAAACTTTGGGAAAAACTAAGAGAAGGGGTAGACGAAGTAAGATTTCCGCCTTCATGCCTATGCCTATGCAGATTAGATATATTTAGCAAAAGATATTAATAGTAGATCCTCTTAGTTACCAATTCTTCAGTATCGTTTTATCATGTAACTTCTTATCAGCTCTTGAGCTACTTGGCATCTACACTCCCCTTGTTCACACTAAAAGTGCGGGTGTGACATTTAAAGAGGATCGAAAAGGAAGGTAATCTTTTATTTCTTGATTTCAGAACTGTTTGTTTGATATCAATTTTAAAAGTGGGTTTTGAGATATTCAGCCTCAAACTCCAAATGTAGAGGATCTCAACAGCCATGGAAATCTCAAAATACCACAGTAATTACCAAACACCACAGCAATTTCCAAACGGCATAGTAAATTCCAGACGCCACAGCACTTGAAGTGTCAGGCAGCTTGAGGCCAAATCCTTGTGATGCAGAGTCCAGGACACGAGTCAAATAACTGAAGTTTTCTTTATTAGACCTTTATTAAGGTCGAGGTACTCTCCCATTATCAAGGGGTACGGGTGTACCGATTTCTAATCGCTGATTATCTTTGCGAGACAAGATTATGGGTAGGATCGTTAACGATTTCACCATCTGATGGCGATCATGTACAAATCACAAGTGTCCTTTTCTACTAGTACATCTTGTCTACTGCCATTGAGTGCCATACCAAAGCCTCAACATCAGAAGCGAAGGAACACTTTGGAGACGTATGTAGAAATTAAATTACTGCTCGTACCTTCAATAACGCAAGTGGGAGTAGATAAGAGGAAAAACTAATCACTTGAAGAAATCATTGTTTTTGTGAGTAACTATTATCCTACCATAAAAGATCATACAGAAATCTCTCCTTACCGATCTGCCAACACCTTCTGGGCGTTTCTGTTTATAGGCATACTATTCCTAACAGAGATCTCTAAGGATTTTTTTCTCTTGAGGAAAATGGCAGATGTTGTGCATTGACATGGAGAACATAATCATGTGTTAGTTGACTAGGAATCAGACTAATCCGCAAGTCCAATGTGCTACTTCATAGCTAGCTGTTCTCTTTCTCTTATTTTGCTGTTGTTTATATTTGTGAGGGCTTCAAGAAAAAGCACATTTCAAAAGGAAAAAAACACCATAAAAGACAAAACCTCAAAATAGGTAGCTTTTTATATAAAATGTGGTGTGATTAAGAAAATGAGAAATTTCACATCTCTATAACTTTGGCAGCTATTTAAAATCTCTCTGCCCCTCCAAAAATTGAGGATGGCCAAAATTTATTGTAAAAATAGATTTCACTAACTTTTCACGTTTTTAAGGGCTTACCTTCAGTTTGTAACAGAACGAGTCATATGACGACCGTTTTTCATATTTAGTTTTTACAAGAGCAATGACAGAATTTGTCAATTTCTATTCTGCTGCCACCATCACAGAATGCCTAATGATTTTTTATTTATTTTTTGGTGGCATACTCGATTTTCGAGCGATCTGGCACTCTCAACTCCGATTGGCTCAATCTTAACCATCGCTGGTTATAAGATTTTTGCTGTGTTCGTGTTCTTTTCGATCTCATTCCGACGACTGATATATCTAGGAATATCAGACTGAAAACACTCTTGTAAATATGGAAATGAGTTTGTTGTCTCCTGCAATTTTCATATTCTGTGTCATCAATAAACGTTTGAATTATTACAGTAATGATTGGTCAGTGGTTCTCAAACGTATACTATGGCAACCCAAATCAAGAGACCCCAAATAAGTAGTGACTCTTGGGCAAAAGGAAAGGAAGAAGAATCCCTACCTCTTACTTTCAATTGCCTTTTTAATATCACTGGTGCGCGTCTATCTCTGTTACTTATTTTCAAATACGAGCCCAACCCCCTCCCACCCCCGCCCCCGTTGAGAACAATGCGACAACGTCACTGGCTACATCGAATTTGTTCCTGTTCTTCATATTCAATGTGGACACAGTCGAGAGAAACTATTCATATCAATATCAGAATACATATCGATACACCCTGGTTGCCATGCACTCGTATTTTATCATATCTCAACACTTCACCAGGCAAAACACCTGCACATGGCTGGACTTCCTTTTTGTCATTGGAGTCCGAAAGTAATACAGCAACTCAAACTTTGAGAATGGAGCCGAAATAAGGATTTCGCAAAGGGCTCGCCACAACTAAAAATTAATTGGCTATCCAACATAGGGTAGCGACCACGCGTTTGGGAACAGTTAGCCTAGGATACAGGACGGTTTAAATCTTTAGTGCAAAAACATTAACCCTCTCATGGCAAACAGGGGCGTGCCTATCGGATGTTCAACTACATTGTGTGGCAATGCAGTATTTCAGTCATCTTCCACAAAGTCTAGCTATCTACAATAAGTAGGTATTACATTATTGTCAATGAATATTGTACGTATAAACGCTTACTAATAATTACATTTATACAGGATTTACGGATACAAATTCTCACCCGTTACTACCTTTTCAATATCATTCATGGCCCGATACTTTAAGTATTTGTATTTCAGCTACGAGGGACGGGAGCTGTTGTTCTTTGCACATTGTCACCAGTTCACTTCTTGTCATTATGGAGCCATAGAAGTCGGAATTAAGTTCGTTCCCGAAGGACATTCCAGTGGACGCCGTAAAGCTACTGGAACCCATAATAACGATTTCGGGATATGAAAATGTAATCCTGTTAAAAAACTAACATCGGAAAGTGCTGGGGATGTGATCACCTACTATCTCTAGCCTTAGGGCACATTCTAACTAAGTACACCCACGATACGACTAAATGTTCATGGGGGATAATCATTGCTAATAGTAAAACCCCTAGGTAGGAAAAAGGGGAATCAGCTGCAGCTAGAGAAATGGAGGCCTGGGCATGAACGAATTTTGGCGGAAAAGAAAAAGGAGGGAATGAAAATCACAAAAGAAGGTAGGCAAGGCCAGGATGAAAAATAGGAAGACTAAAAAACTATAGCAAATATATATATATATAAAACCCCACCATAATGATAGGAGCACCATGTCACCAAATCAATACACAGTACTATGCAACACAATCTACACATTGCAGTAAATAAACACAACAACATATGCAGAAACGTTAACACATTTTCATGCGTTATAGAAATTTTGTATTTAAGAGGAAAGAGCATAATATAGACGTAGATAATGAGTAGGAAATGTTTCACTCAAAATTAGTTCTTTTACAGGACGCTTTTCTTGCTGCCCACTTCCCTATTCTGAATCTCTTATGTAGATTATAATACATTAAATATGTCACTATATATTTTTCTTATTATACCGAAAATTATGTCTTTTGACAGTTAAACGCGGCCTCTCTTCATAACCATGTTGTAGCGGGTCCGGTACTGTAGTCGATAGTGCAGCATATCGTATTCCTTTAAATTTACGTCAACGTTATCTAAAGGATATCAGGTGGTCACGAGAGCGATCCATGAAGCACAGAGCAGTACTTGGGGTCACACGTTTATGAAGTATAGCCGATGGCGAAAGTTTATGACGTTACAAGGGGGGAGGGGGGGTGACAGTTTTATATCTAAAGCGGTTCATGTCCAATTTTATCACATGACTTATTCCAAATATTGTAAGACATGGAATGGGGTGGAAGTCTATAAAGGCTTTTGCTGACCTGAACTTAGCTACTTTAGTGTTATAAATGGGCACACTATTTGTATGGAAGGGTGAAGTCCAGAACTTGACGTCACTGGAAAGGGAGAGGGTGCTCTTTTTAAAACGACATTGGGTTGGAATTGAAGCCAGGAAACTCGATTTGGTTGGAAGGGAAGCCAGAAAAAGTTGAAAATTTGAACGACGTCATACGTGTATGACCCCTTATTACAAAATCTAATGCTTAGAAAACCTAGAATTGACGCACTGCATAATCCTAACATCCTAGCTAGTAACACATAAAAAGGCGTCCGACTTAAATATCCACAAACTAGATATGGCCCAGGCTTTTTCTTAGTGTGTCTGGTGTCAAAATTCCATATATTGCCCTGGAACAGCTACGCATCCCTTTCAATTTGCCTCGCACTTGGCAATTGCTGGTGTCAATGCGCTGGAAGTCACCAAAAATCATCATGGTTTTCTGGCGCACGACAGCCCTGAGGGCAGCTTGGTGTTCGAAAGTAGCTTCTGAAAGCTATTTTTTGGCCGGTGGTGTCGCGTGTTTTAAATCAGGGAGCAAATTTATGCTCTTGAAATAACAGTGATTTCTTTTGGCCATTGTGCTTCACGAATTTTTGTTCACTATACTGCTTTGAAGTACTTTGTTTCGCATCGAAACAGTAAAATAGAGATGAATTGTGTTAAAAGCATGCCCACCAGTCTCAAATTTCTGTGTTTTCTTCCCTTAGGACCCTCTGCCGATCCACTAATATTTTCAGTGCAAAGGCGATCCCGATACGTTTTGATGCAACTTAACAGGGTTGATATAAATCGGCCAAACGAAGTTGGGGGAAATATGTGCGATGAAGTGCGAAAGTAAGTGACTAAATAGCCAGTACCCTTTTGTTGAAGGGATGACTTACTCTAGTCATAGATGTCAACTTATAGCAGAAAACTTCCCTCCTAATTAAAGACACCAATAACATAGTATCCTTGCTTCTTAGGATTATGGCTGTCTACACGACTACTTCTTAATCAATACAAGCCCCAACCGTATGACATACGGCTATTAATGTGGTTTACACGCCAGCCAAAGACCATAAAAATCATGTTTTCCGCCAACTATAGTGTACGTTGCTATAACATGCATTCTCTAAATTTTCATAACTAGCCAGGTAACACAGAGACATTACGTTCAACATTCATGCAACTGTAGCAATTGAATTCGAATTACTTCATTCCAAGAAAACATAAGAGATTTCATGAGTACAAAGGCTCATCAAGTTCTTCCTCAACTTCGTTTGTCTTCAAATAGCGCAGAATTAGGCATAGGAACAATTTGGCATCATCATTGCTAAACCCTGTATCCTGATGGGGATAACATTTTTATTCCATGTGTTATTCGACCTCTTCTCAGTTTTTTTAACGCTTTAAACTGTATCCAAAAAATGCTATCGTGCCTTCGACTAACGTTCATAGCCTAAGAAAAAATGGCAACATTTAAATCTGTTTCCCTACCACTTGTTCTATTTTTTCTTACGCCTTTTAATATAAATACAATACCTAGATTGTTGTAATTACAACACCAACCTCTAATAAATGAAAACCTAGTTTAAGATTGCAGCCCCACAGATAATATTAACATGCATCTACATCAATAGCTTCTATTTACACACGCAACGTCCTCTGTTGCTTTAGCCTCTCTTGCAGTCTTTTTGTGTCTATTTTATAAAGATGACCTTGTTCTTGTTCTTCGTGTCCTGGATGCCACATGTTAGCCAAGGTTCTCTCCATATTAATAGCATATATTGAAAACGAGGGCGTTGTGGAACGATGAACCTGTGAGGCAAATGCAAATAACAATTTGTTAATTGACAGAGCAAGAAGACTAATATGATTCTGCCATCATAATTTCTTTCCCCCAATAAGGGTGGGACCACTGGCTGAAAATGGGGCAATTAACATCAATGTTAACATATCTCTTTTACATTAAATATATGCACTAAGGATATTGACCAATCCTGTTCTTTACAAACAGGATGAACAACATTTAAAAAAAAAAGAAAATCCAGGAGAATTCTACAGAATTTCAATCGATTACCTCAAAATCACCAGGATGGACAAGATGGCAACAAGCAATAGATAAAAATAACAAAATATTACAGAGCCTCTCCAAACTATCATCCACGCATCATAGACAAACTCCAACACTATTCTTCTAAGACTCTAAGACCCCCCCCCCCCCCCACTAATTACTTTCTTGTGATAATAATACTATAACATAATATGATAAGGAGTCCTGCTTTTGGAAATTGTGTTTTACAATACAGTCCTTTCAAGTTAGCAATTCCTGCCTCGATCTGGACTCAGTCTCACAAAAATACGTCCTCAAAAGCTTACAAAGTACGTTTAAGATAGTCTATCATAGATAGAACAACGATGTCTGACTTCTCTTCGTTTTCTGTCGATCAACTTCAGATCTTTCTGAAGCAACGTGAAGTCTCGTATGTTAGATATTGCAAGGCAAAACTTGTACAGTTCTGTTAGACTGTAACGGCGCTTCACTGGTCGACTTTCGAAAAACAACATTTATGTTTACGTCCTACTTTTGATGTGGAGCCTCCATTTCAAACGACACGATACCGAGGATGCTTCTAACTTGAAACGACCCTATTGTTGTTGACGATTAGAAGCAGTACAGTATCAGTAGAGGATATCATAGTCGGATCTTCATATGCTTGTAATTAAAACAACGACAGATACGTAGTAGTGATGCAATGCATAATCAGCATAATTATCTCTGAAATCTCTGACTCTACCACTGCCCTAAATGGTGAAATAGTTAAGTCAACAATCCGATCCTCGCTAGCACTCCTTCTAAGATAGAAATTCGGGATGAGTTACAACACTAGAGATTCCGGCGTTCTAGTAAACAACCAATATCAATTGATTCTAGTCATTATATTCTTGTTGTTGGCTAAGGTTTTAATGTAAATGGGTTACGGTTTTAGTTTTAATTGACAGTAAACTGTCCCAATTGTATTTAGCATCTTCTATACTTGCCTTAAGTATTATTGATAGCATAGCACACCCCTGAAAATTATCTTAGTTAAGTCATCTTTCCCTTTAAAACGCCACAGGTTGACTATGTCATGTAAACCTGACGAAGAGCGGAAAGCTCGAAAGCTTTTGTCAATGTCTTGTTCCGTTTCTTGAAATCTACATTACTGAAAGACTATTGCCCTTGAATTATATATACATAGTCAGTCAAACTAGTAAGCCCGAAATCCAATAGGTTTGCATACATTTGTAGCGAAATGCCATCTAGTACTCGGTAATGCTCTTCTTGTAGTCATTTCATGTACACATACATCTCCTGGTGTGACAGTCTGATGACGTCCTATTAAAATTTGAGACGATGTACTTATTTTTCTTCGTTCAGCTAATTTCAAAATGTAATTGAGTTCCATCTTGGATCTAAAAATAGAATGAGCAGCTGTTCTCAAGTGCCTGATCGACTACAAAGACCGTTAATTCTATTTTCTATACTTCTGAATCTACACCAAACCTTTACAAAAACTACATTTGTTTATTTCACTTGCTTGTGAAACCTTATTAAATATTAAGGAACACAGAACACACTGAATATGAGGAGAAGTAGAATTCTATGCCATGCCATCATTTGCGACAGATGGGAAAAAACCCATAACAAAACACAAGTGTATGTAGCTATCAAGAGATAAACACTTACTACCACTCACATGTGATGATTTTATTGCATCGTAAACAGAAACGCTACTGGATTAGTTGATTAAAACGGTGAGCACTATGCAATTGATGTTGAGACAGATCTGAAATTCTATTTCTGGGCATAACCCTGGAATGTAAAACATGACGTTTTGTCCTGAAGAGCTGACACCCGAAACAAATCGGCAGACCGTGGTTTCCTCTTTCACCCACGTTCCATTAGTTTCGTTACTACTGTGAAAATACTTTATTAGTTCATACTATTCAGCTTAAGAGTAAACGAGAATAGAGTTGTTTCACAGTAGACGTCTCTCATCACTGACCAGCGTACCTTTTTCAGTTTTACTATTCTACTGTACTACTTTTTCGTATGAGGACCGGGGGAGCTGGAAAATGACCCCAAAACAAACTGCTTAATACTACAACGTATATGGTCGAAAGTAATAGTAACTCCCTATCAACAACGCGTCTTCATGATCCTGTAAACATGTCGCACAAGAAGACTTACCAGCATGGCATCTCTGAAGTCGAAAAGTGATATTGGTGGCAAGATATCTGGGTCCGGGGGGCATGAAGCAAGTCGAACAAGAGCATCAGATTCCGATTCATCGGCTGTCCGGTGGCTACCTTCACTTCTAGAAACAGAATAAAGGATGGGTATCTTATCAATGTAGTGTGAATATCATATTAAGAGGTAAATAAGCTCATGTAGGGCTAATTATTTTACAAAATCATACTTTTTCTTAGTCGTAACAATGTGGTTAACAAAGTGATTCTGCAAGTTGCGATTTTTCCGGTCAATGTATAGAAAGGTTGGATGGCTGGTAAATACGAATGCTAAGGATATGCCCAAATAATTGAACAAAATCTAACAAGTGGCAAACTATATCAGGAATTAATATCAGATGAGATTTGGTACACATTTCCGATTTCCAGCAAGAGTTTGAAACACGGTTAGAATAATTCTACGAGCAGCATGACATCAATACCCAAACTTGATTTTGAAGCAATGGCAATCTATAAACCTTTAATGCAAGTCTTACTTTCGATTTTGCAGACGATGATTTTTCAGCATGGGGCGTATCCTGCTTCCTGAAAAATTACTTTTAAATCGCCCGTCTTTTAACTGATAGGATTTCCTTCTTGCAACACATGCCGTCAGGAGATTCTTTATGTACATCTACCAAATGAAATTTTCAAGAAACAGTTCAACACATAAAAAAGCAGCTGATAACTCTTCATACACAACAGATAAATACAGAGAAGTAGGAAAATTTGTAACCACGGACCTAGATGCGATGTTCGTGTTCCACGTGTCTCAAAATGCCTATCGATCACAGTTTGTATGTGTGAATAAGTGCGCGGTGCACAACAATTTATAAGTGTGCTCAAACACAGGAGTTGTTACCCGTGACACTCTGTATACCGATGTGTCCTCGTGTTGACTAAGCCAACGCCTTGTCTGCTTGCATATTCATAAACAAATTGCCGTAAATAATGACAAGAATTGCCCTGGATTCGCATCGCCCTGGAATCCCTCTCAAAAAAACACAACAAAAACACGCATGATGGTTGTTTTCAAATACGTGTATCACCACCCCTTACATGTTCTCCGTGAGTTTGGTAATTTACAGTATAAACCTGACAGAAAAACAAACTAAGCCTTTCATATGTATCAATGATCTGAAGACTGAATTATAAAATTCTAAGCCCCAAAATCAATTTTCCACGGACCTGGAAAGAGTAAAAATTCTTGCTGTAATATAACGTCTGTGGAACAAATTTTCTTTATGATTAAAGACGACAAAAACTGGAAGTGACGCTCTTGAAAGTCGAACGTATGGCAAAGGTGGAATCAACTCAACATTTGTGTATAGCGAACATTTTGAGTGTTTCGTCGAAAAATGTGTGTGTGTGTGTCAATCTGTCTTACTGTGTATGTCTATATAGCTGCCATTCTGTCTGTCTGTGTCTGTCTGCGTTTATACCATTACCTTTGCTGGAGGCAACTCGCGCATTTTCGCTCCTTAAGATCACATCTATTTAAAGCCGCCGTGGTCTAGTGGTTCAAGAGTCGGACTCACATGCCAGAGGTTGTGGGCTCGAATCCCACCTGGCCCGATATAAAGACTGTAGGTTGGTGAAGGCAACAGGAGACAGCCCCTGTAAATATGCTCTCTCCCCAGGTCATAGCTCACTCTGGCAGGGCAATTGGCTACGCTGGAAATCAAGTATGCCACAAAGAAAGAAAAGAAGAAAAATCACACTGAAGGTATCCTATCTAAATTATTCAACATCTCTTTGTGATATAAACAAGATGTAATAAGAAAGTAAGCGCACTTACGACAATACAAAATGTTCACACAGCAGATAACCCTTGACTACCCCGAAGGAGAAATACAAATATAAAAGACAATAAGGTTGGGATATAAAATGAACTTGATATTGAAGAAGATCAGTTTAAGTGTGTAATAAGAGCAGCGGCGTATTTCGGGCACACCTACCTCAAGTGCTTGCGAGACGTATCTCGCCGTGCCATCTACAACCGACTCGAGCCCAGCTTCCCATGCTCCCAAGAATAACCTACCATGGAGAGTAGCTATATCTGGTAACGCAAGATCGTGACGGCAGAGGCTGAATTCCGTGTCTTCACTTAAATCTGGGTATAAAACGAGATTTGAAATATTTGTAAGTGATACAAATCTCATACTAGCGGAGAGGATTTCGTCAAATATAGATTCGACAAAAACACTTTAAAACTGAGACAAAAACTGCTGTAATGCCGACGTGAAACGTGGGTTTCTGCACTGTCTAACCCGTTGTTTTGTTATCTGCGCTAACAGAGAGATTAACAATGACAGAGAAACCTATAACAAGTGCTTTGCTTCTTTCTATCTTGTTGGATATACGTTATATTCGGTATAGCGCACGAATATCAAACTAGAGTGACTTCTCCTACCATGGATTGCATGGCTATGTTCGAAGACAAGTGCTGCGTAATTACTCAACAAACTTGTAGTATTGTGAATGCCGTAGAAATTTGAGAAAGATGCTGCTTATAAGACTTTGTCTGCAAAACGCTAGTGAAGAACATGTGAGAATATCTGCTAGATAAAAGAAATATTACCCCTGCATAGAAAAGTCCGAATAAAAATTTTAAAATTTGAGAAGTAAGTATAAGCTGCCTCTTGTACAAAAAAACATATTTCTTCGAGACGCATAGTAAAATTACCTTTCCAAAATCAAAAACGTGTCGCCACACTATGTACCTTGACTGAGATACCTGAAAGGGGACCTTAAAAATTAACATTGCCTCTTTTCATGCCGAGGGTAGAGAAATGTAATAGCATATAATTCCTCTTGTTACTCTCAATTTATCGATGGCGTGATGACAATTAACGAGGTTGGTTTTACGTATAACCGGTTCTGTCACGGCAGTCTTGATTTCTTCTTTTGTTAATGAAAATATTTATTTATTGCTTCCCTCAATGCAGCAAATCACAACCTGATGCTTGTTTGCGAAATACTTCATGATTGTCCTTCACCAGGCGGTAAATATTGACGATTTTGCACCTGGTTACGAAAACTTTCTCTCAAATACCTAATTTTGTTTAAATGGAAAGGCGTCTAAAACGCTTACTAACCCCAGATTCAGTCTATGATAATCGCGAGGCGTGGGAAATTGCAGTCGTCTCGCAAAGTTTTAACTGCAGCTTGAATTAAACAGATCTACAGCGTTGCTTAGCAATATAAACTGTACGTTAACTCTTCTAAACTACTTCAAAGAGCACAGCCAACAATACAGGAGCAGTACAGTGGCGGTTTTGAGGGGTGTGGGGCCTGGGCCGAAAAAGTTTGCGGGGCCCAATGACGTCATGCATGGCAAGGAAGTTCAGATATGATCGTACTGCAGAAAGTTCCAGAGACATTTTATTCCTTCCAGTGGATACAGTTTCCAGTTTTCACTTACTTCCATGATATTGATATGGGCAGTCAGGCACATTATTTTTTCTTAGAATTGAGGGGCGGGGCTCCCTACAGACGCGGGGCTTCGGGCCATGGCCCCGTCGGCCTCCCCCCAAAACCGCCACTGGAGCAGTTTCATTTTTATTCTGAATCCGTCACTGTTCATTTAGTAGTGGCAGCCATTGGTGGCAGACACTAGTGGCAGCCGTTAGTGGCAGCCATTAGTGGCAGCCATTGGTGGCAGCCATTGGTGGCATCTGGTAAGTTGGTCTATTTAATACGGTGATCAATACACGTACGTTCAGCCAGACACATTGAGAGTTGTGATCAATTCGAGCTCTGTTTAATAAAGGAGAAGAACAGGAAAGAAACTAGACTCTTTGGGTCATCTTTACTATACAAATATCGGGCTGCCAACGAGGGGGTAGGGGGTCGATTCAAAGATCGTGGTTGCAAGGATCGGAGGAGTGTGACTTACAATATGATGGGGGTTATCATATACAAAGGTCGTTCCGAGACATTTCATTTTGCTTGTAAAATGAACAGTTTTGTTTTCGGAAATTCGAGTATTTTTATCGCACCTAGTGTTATTGCAGTTGTGTTTATCGTTGTGTTTTTGGGACGAGTTATAATATCATCAAAGCAGGGCGAGCTGCAAGTATATCAGGAGCATATACTTGTTTTACCGAAGATCATGTATTCTTGATCCTCAATTCTACAGAGCTATACTCTCAGACGAACATGATTTTGCTTATATTCCGCCTATTGGCTTTCAGCTACCTTCAATTACGCGGGCTTCCTCTTCTTCATTCTATTCCTCTTTTTACCGTGCCCCATCAGAACGTTGGTGATTACTTATTAATTCTTGCCCTATACTTTTTCTCCCGTATTCCGGGGACTACTTTGTCTACGAGCTCCGTCATCACTCAATATCACTTCACCACTTATTTATTTTGGGAGACTTTCTTTGCAGCAATCCACTGCGGCTTGCTACAGTGAATTCGTTTTATTTTTACCCATATTTTAAATACTTAAAATTGCGACTGGCCACCGAGTCTACATGTATGTTTAATATTTACGTCGTTCAGCATGGTTTTTTTAAGCTACAAACTTGACGATATCACCCCTTTTTTTCTTAACTTTGCAGATGATATGAAGATTGTCACATTCTGTTCACAGATTTGCACTGCACTGCTTAACTGCATCTCGAAAATGACGACTTATAGTGACAAACTGCATTTGTTTCACTCAGACTTTGCAATGTCCAAAGTATTGGGGTGTTCTTTGAACCGTGTGTTGGTTATAATAGTGAACCAGTGTTTCCTATCTTTTATTCAACTTTTCTTGTCCAAACGTTTCAGTAACAACTCCATGTGGCTCGTTACCTACTTTTGCTTTTAAATCTTCCACTATAATGATTGCATTTAGCGATTTGTATCGATGTTTCGCTTCAACTATTGTTTCATTGCAGTACACATTAGGGTGACAAACATACTAACTGAAATTCCTTTCAATCTAACAAGCAATAATCGATCCAACGTAGGCCATGGTCCTGGTCCAGTCCAGGTTTCCTCTGACGAAAAAAACTACTGGCATTATAGCGAGTTAGCTTGGTCGGTAGAGAACTGGTCTAGCAAGCAGGTGTTGATGGTTCGGGCCACCTTCGGCCATCAATCTAAAAACTCCTACTAAGTTCCCTGTTAGGAAACTAGATACCTGGCATCAGTCAGGGAAGAATAAAGGCGGCGAGGAAAGACACTGGCCACGCTACATCACCATACCGTGTCTCAGGACTTGTGATTCTCTGTCACATCACACCCCTTTCGTATGGCGCAAAATATGTAATTGTAATGTAGTGTAATTAGGTCTTGCTGAATGACGCAACTGAACTCTCAAGAGTGAAAGGTCGACTTCATATAAAGTGTCCTGGAGAAGACACTACAATGCAAATTTCAGGTAATCATGAAAATAAGCTTCCAATACTAGTAAATGCTTCTCTGAAATTGCTCATTGTAAACAGTTATTGACTCATTGCTTAATAAATTTCTAACTTCCATGCAATAATTTAGCAAGTTTTACATGACTGAAGAAACATTGCTTATCTCAGCCCAAGTTCTGTCTACTCTGTCCCTTAAAAAAGTCCTTCCAAAAAAGTAGCCATCTTGCATAAGCAATGACACTACGAGGGGTACAGTTAACGAAACGCCCCCGGTTCACGTCAATCAGTTTTGTGTTTTTCTTGGGCAAAGAGAATTTTAACTCGAAGTTTACTAAAAAACCTCTACGATATAACGATGATCTGATACCATTGCAAGTGTACATACATTCCTTTGATGTGAAAGGCAACTTGCCGCTTTTACGGGATCTTCGAGTCATTTGTTAGCTTTTAGGTTCCTTAAGTGAGTTCCTTACTGAGTCTGTGTGTATCAATGGGAAATATCGCCACGGCATTTTTCATGGGGCATAACAGTTTGATGATGCAGTGAAAACAGAGATGCAAAGATGCCCTTCATGACTAAACTGCGTCTTAGTTACACTAGGCACCTGCCATCAGCTGCCATCATAAGTTTGTCACTGTCTTGACTATTAAACGACATGGATCTTTCTCATGATTTGTTTTCGATATATAACATGCTTGTAAAAGCAGAAATGATCTGCATGAAAGAGTGCTTTTGTTACCTGCTGGCTATGTCGTTCCCTTACTGGTTTGTCGAAATCTTTATGGTTAATTCGGGCTTAATAAAATTTCCGATATCAAGGAAATCGTCTATCTACAGGCAAGCTTTGCGGCAAAAACCGCTTCCATCTTAACGACCTATCGCCTTTCTTGAGGTCTGAGAAAACAATATCCGAATTTCCCTGATTATATTAAGCAACAAAGAGGCAGCAAATAACATGTACTGATAGTCTGATCATTTTAAAGCGCGTTAATCTCTGCTTGGTGTTGACCAAGCTGGAGCCAAACGTAGAGAAACCCGCAGTGCAACTTAAGCCACAAAGTTCACACTAACAGATTGCAACAACTTTTTGCAGTTTTGAAGACCCATTCTTTTCGACTATAGGTCAACTGTAAATTTGTCATGCAGCAGAAATAATGGTTGGATCAAGCAAGGGCTGATGCACCTCTACATATGGTATCTTATAACCCTTCCGGTAAACGTAAGCCTACTATAGTGCATTGAAATACAATTTTTGAAATATCATTACTTCAAGGTCCGCGGGTGGTTATGACGGTTCTATTGCTTCCGACATATTGCTAAATGGGGGTGTTGGAGCGTTTTGACAATCTAAAGGGTAGGCCTCTAAATTACGAGCGAACAGAGGTAAAATACCGTCTAAACTCTTTTTGTGACCGGCGACTTTTCAAGGAGGGTAATACAAAATGACCCCCGACATCTCTGAACAAAATCCCAACCTCGGCGATCCCTGACATGCAAACGCACCTTCAGGTTCCTCATCCCTGGCGGATCCATTGATCAACCAACATTAATACGGTCCTTTCAAGCTAGCAATTTGAACTTCGATCTGGACTCAGCTTCGCACAAATACGTCATCTAAAGTTTACAAAGTAGCATTCAAATTTTTAGTATGTCATTGACAGAGCAACGATGTCTGACTTCTCTTTGTTTATTGTCAATCAGCTTCAGAAATTTCTGAAAAAACATGGCATCTCGTAATCTGGATATCCTAAGGCATAACATGTACAGTTCTGTGAGACTCCACGGGAGCTTCACGTCCCGAAACAGGAAGAACGTGACTCCAAGACAGAGAACAGCGAGCACTTGTTTGTACACGAACGAACAGCTAAAACTTTATAAGAAAAGCCATGGTACCGAATGTTCGTTCATCAACGTGTTGCCTGTGTCACGATTTGGACGCTACTGTAGTTTCCTCCTAATCACCGAAAATAAAGTCCAAACGAAATGAGACTCATATATCCGTCGTGTGTATTATGATCCCAACACGAGTGCAACGGTTCGCTGTTTATTTGCCATGGACGAGATTTCCGTTCGCTAAAACGGGAGTTATTATTATTAAGGCTGATGGTCCACTGCTCAAAGTTGGCGTTCACCGTGACCGCCCAGAATTTGTTCCTAATTTCGAGGCCTGACAAGGGGTGGTATTCGATAAAAAGGCGAGAACTCGTTTGAGATAATCAATATAAAAATGTGCATTGATTTGCTTTCGTATAAAGTTTTCTTGATCTAGAAACACATAGCAAGAGGGTGACCCGCAACACTGCTGGTTCGGACAGAATGTTTTTATGGCCTTGGTAGCGTTATCAGCACCTGAAATGCAAAATGTATTCATGACTCATTCAGAAGGAGAAGCAACCTTTACAGCCTACTGCAAATTTGGCAACTTTATCTTACCTTCACTCTGCCATTCCGTAAACGAATGTAGGTGATGTCGGTTGAGATTTTTAATTGGAAAGAGAATTAAAACACAATGATGTTAGAATAAAATTTGAGCAAATTTCTATGAAACAATTGTTGAGGCATACGTCAATGAAAATCGCAAAGTGCAATCATGCTAGTAGATTTGAATGCAAAAGAAGGTAATGAACCAGATGGAGATGTAATTGTAACGTTTGGACAAGGAAAGTGGAATAAAAGATAAGAAAGCCTGGTCCACTTTCAAGACCATGAAATACTATCAACTTAATTATACTTTATGTTTTAATGATACAAAGCGATTTAACCCTTATTCTTAACAAGGAAGAGAATAACTATTTAGTAATGGCTCGAATTTGGGTCCCTACGTAAATTGACAAGATCTATGGCTGAAAGCTCCTTTCAAATTTAACTCCATTCATGCTTCTTTATATCATATACATGGCAATACATGATCCGACTCATTATCTTTTACAACAGTCTCTAGGCCAGCCAGAGGCGTAATGACCTCGTGGTCGTTATGTGATTGCCTCGTGCATATCGTCTTATTATTGCTTTCTTTCACTCTCATACGAGCCATTAAGCTAAGCTAAGATTCTAGCTTTGCTCACAATACAAAACGGACATCAAAATATGAACGTACGCTTATGCGTGGACGCTTCCACCGCATACTGATAAACTCAACAGGAAAAAAGAGATATAAAGTCTTATCAAATTCCTCTTGACTTTCAAAATTTGGACCAAAGGTTTTCCTAATTCGATTAACATTGCCTTCGCTTTGCAACACTCTCGGGTTATAAGGAATGCTGTCCTTTCAACGCACCACCCATCCATCACAATTCCAGGAAACGTTTTTCCTACGACTCTCATTTTGCCGAGAGCATATCCTGTTTGAAGGCAATTCCAGCACAATTTCCAGGAGGGCAAACCAAATGATGGTCACCAAATATTCTCCGAACGTCCAAACTCCGAACGTCAGTCCATAATAAGTACAAGAAGCAGCGAATTTACTTTAGTACTTAAAAGCATTTCTCATTTGATACTCGTGATTGTTGTTATTGTGAACAATCAGTGTTCGTGTACACTATTCAATTGTCATGGACCTCAAATAACGTAAACGGAATCAAAGTACTACCTTGTAGGTCTGTCCATGGTGTGTCACGTAGCTAAGGGCAATTAATCACTACTAGGAAAGTTAGAATTAGGTTTGGTCCAGAAGATCATTCGTGTCACCCAGACTTTCATCTACTACTTCGTCCCCCCAAAGAAATGTAGCGTCACGTGCTGTTCATCAAATATATAACATATGTTGCTTTTAAGAGGTAATAAATGAAATAACTCTGCATGCAACAGTATGCCCGCATCTGGGAATATTTTATTGACGCACAGAAGACGTTCTCCGACCCACACTCTAACGTTTAGTAAGGCATAGAACAAGGATAAAAATTACAAGCATCTGGGGAATGAGGAGTTCTCCTCTTTGATTCTACGTATGGATTTTTAAAATTAATTATCAGCATGCTAAGTTAAAATTTGTTATCAAACCAAAGAAGGAAACAATATACGCTGCATCGTACTAAATTATTTGTAGTCTTCCTTACCTTTTCTCCAACCTTGGGTACATGCTGAATCATATGCTCAGGTTGAAAGCGATACTACGAAAAAAAGTAAACAATGGTATCAATAAATCAGGATTAAAAAACTGAAGTCTTCCTAGCTTATTGGTTGAATAGAATGAAAAATGATATGGGAAATAAAAGAGCGTGAGGCGTACAAGATCTGAAAAAGCTTTTAAGATTTAAGATTGGCAACACAGGGGCGAGATTGCAAGATAGAAAGGAAGATGCGAATGGGTAAAGCATCATAATAAGTAGTTTAAATCAAGATAATATGACACCTGAACAACAGTCTGTTACGCCCAGGGTTTGATAGATAGGGCTGCTACTCTTTTTAACTGATGCTCAAATAGTTTAGACATGGGAAGCATACATGACAATTACACTTGGAAATTGGCAATTTTAACGGAGAAGACATTGCGACAGTCAATCCTTATCTAAAATGTTCGTCTTACACATCTATGCCGTATACAAAATGCAAAATGAGCTCAAATCTATCCTGCGTCTACTTCTAGACTTAAAACAGAAAGATAAGTTTGCATCTGTTTAAAAAGATAAGCTGCACACTTAACCGCAGGAAGATTTAATTCTGGGCTACGGTGCATAAAGAAGTAAAAGTAACTCAAGAGCAAAGAATAAAATTAAAAAGTTCGTTGGAACCAAGTTGCAGGCAAAACTGTGCCATGTTTAGCAGAATTTGACCAACGTTGTACCTGCCGTTCATATAGGGAACTTTTCATCCATATGAAGTAGAAAAAAGTAGGCTTACTTGCCCTCGGAGTCAAAGCACAAGAGAGTAATAGGTAATGAGTATTGTCTTGCATGTATGGCAGTTATGAGGTAACTAGTACCTGGCCAAGTAAATCCCATCGTGCAAACACTGTTTGTTTCCTATTTACAATTTCATAGCTGCTCCAGCTTATGATAGCACTGATTAATGCAAATAAATCAAATAAAATGACACAAGTTTCATTTGGATCTCATGAAACAGAGAAAGGTGAAAAGAACAAGGCATCGGACGAAGCAGCTACTGTACACGAAAAGGTAGACAAGGCCAACAAGACTTGAGATAGGTTAAGTTAGACTTAGCTAAATGGTCATAATG
The DNA here is from genome assembly GCA_010016065.2 of Carybdea cf. marsupialis auct. non (Linnaeus, 1758). Lineage (NCBI taxonomy): Eukaryota > Metazoa > Cnidaria > Cubozoa > Carybdeida > Carybdeidae > Carybdea > Carybdea cf. marsupialis auct. non (Linnaeus, 1758). Next base: position 26,812 of record JAAAKL020001930.1, read on the forward strand.
CAGCACAATAATGCAGAAGATATCTACCTGTACCATACGAACGCGACTTATCGTCCTTCACTAAACCTGTAAAGTCAAGTATCGATTGTCTATCAAATCCAAACCTCCATAATAGCTCGTCATCGTCATATATCTCTCATGTAGCTCTTCGACCTACATCAACTAGATCTGTTTCCATTTTATTACCAAAAGGGCAAACGCTTGTCACCGCAGCTACACGAAACAGGTGTAGGTCGGTCAATCACAGGCAAGTCAGATTAAATTGCGTCTCTGTATACCGGCCCTACACTTCAGAGGTCACAAACATGACAAGTTTGTACAGTAAAATTAATGAAGAAGACAAAGGCATAGACAAAGGAATGTATGTGAGTCCCAGGTAATTCTACAGTTACTACTTAAGTTGCAAATGAGTTAACTAGTTTATTATTTACTCAGGTGGGTAAGTCCACGGCTGCAGAGGATTAAGAGCTCAACCAGTCGAATTACCTGACACGGAAAAGCTGAATGAAGATTTTCCAGGTATTTTCCCGTCTTGCGTTACTACAAGGTCTCAATGTCGTGATGATGATGACAGTCATGCCCTGGGGAGTACCTTTTTGTTCAAAGATGCTAGTGTGGACGAGGCAGGTGGTGGCTCCTCCCCAAAAGATCCCTCCCTAGGGGTAACTGAGAATAATTGTTTTGATAAGAGTGAGTCAATGGAAGGGCTTGACCGTTCTAACCAGGCTATGGGAAGGGATAAATTAATCGAGCAACAGCAAAGTGACCCCGTGACAAATTGCAGCAAAGGCTTTGTCGGAAAAGGAGAGTATCGATCATCCTGTGTGCTTTTACATGCAGTCTGGATTGCTAATTGGCAGCTGCTCCTGTCAGATGAGGTAAGAGATTCCTGCCATCTTCTTACCAATGTCCACTGCTTAATATCCTTCATCGCATTTTCTCAAGAGTACGAAGTAGCAGAAGAGCGTAAAGACACTTTTTCCTCTTGACAGGAGTAAGAACATCTAGAAGTCTGCTGAGGACATGGTTGTGAGGTTGAGTAATTTCAGACTTTCCACGAACCACAAACCGTAAAACTGTGTGTCTTCGAAAGGGCAAATGCGGCATCCTTCTTGAATGGTTTTAAAATTACGTTAATACAATTATGCTTTTCATAATAGTAACTGGTACTTATCTTCGCTTTATGAGACCTGGACCTGACTTAGTTTATGGTTCTTCAAATTTTAAAGCATGTTCCTTTGGAAATGATTATTCAAGCTGGAGATATGGGCGTCTTTAGGTAGGGGATACGCAGACCCGTTCCCTCCCTTTCTAAAGAGAGGGGGCCATGATAACATTAGTAACCTTACTGCCCACCCCGTTTTGCAAGCTCATAAAGCATTAGCCCTAAACCTACAAAAGTTGCAACGGCTGGAGGGCTATTATCACTGATCTCTAAAAAAGACTGGATCGAGCTTCCCATTGTTTCCAACTACGAAAAAGTGTAGTCACGAGTACTG
>JAAAKL020001931.1:0-25858 GCA_010016065.2 Carybdea cf. marsupialis auct. non (Linnaeus, 1758)
GCTCTTAAAGGAAACTTCCTTTTTCATCGTTTCCTTACAGACTGTTGGGAGCTTTGGACCATCCTACGCTTTAGCCTCGCTTTCAACTATTTCGACTACAAAAAGGCCGCGATACTTCATGCGAACCCTTTTGCGTAACCTCGTTCTCCAACTCAAAGCTACCCAAAGTCAAGGTATGAATAACAATCACATAATAATAATCATATGATTACATAAATACGGAAAGTCTGGAATGATTATCCGATGCCTAAAGGATGAAGCAAGACCTAACTTGACTGTCCTGGCCTCTTTGTGATTCAATAGTTAAGATCTAGGCTGCAATACCGGATGGTCTGAAACAGTTTCAAATTAAAAATAGTGTAGATTTCGGATTGATAAAGCGATCTTGCATTTGTATGGCTCATAGGGCAATAAATTGAATTAAGCTTCTGTTTCAATTTGGTCATGAAAATAGCAAAACAGCGCAATCGCATCCTCCTCGATGTCAAGCAACTTGTCTAGATTTTCAAGCTAATTTTTGTCATAACAACAACTAACACTGTAATAGAAACGTTGTCGGTAAACGAAAGGGATGCTTCTTCTCATACAAAATACAAAATAATATGAACACAGACATGCATTTGACATGTTGATCAATTTTATGCAATTTCTGGATAATCAAGGCATGTAACGGATGCGTGGACTATTGAAACATTAAGGGACAGTATTTTGGTGAGAGGTGAATAGATAATTGTTGCAAATATTATATAACTTAACTATGTGCACAACCAAGGACTCAATCTGTCAGCCTTGAAAGAAAGAATACCAGAAGTAAAACTAATTTTCTTCGCACCTGAAGAAAAATCCTAAAAACCTAAAAGGCCGAGAATGAAGAAGGTATGATAAATATTGAGATAGTGTAGGTGGGATGATACATTTGTAACGATAGTCCCACCTCGACTAAAAACACTTGTCGATGCAGTGTTGGCTTCACCTTTCGGTGCTGTTCATTCATGGAACGAAATATCATAGATTCACAATACATCAGAGAGCCTCAGGTTTGCTACCTTATCTAATGCATCTTGTCCTTCACAAAGTAACTAGTCAAAAAGGTCCTCGGAAGTTTCATAGATAAGGAGCCTCCTGCAAATATGAGCAGCTTTCTTCAAATTTACCACGGATAACAGAAAACCCTTAAAGCAATTGCACCTGGTCTTGATGATTTATGTGGAGAACATGAAACCATATTTAATGTTTTAAAGCGCAGCCCCTAGCATCTTTTACCGTAGTTCCCATAATCTTTGTTTGTGAACAGTGTTGAAGGATTTTAAGAGAATAGACAATGTTATGACAGCCTGATTTCTCGAGATACAATTACGGTCCTACAGAGCCGGATTACGATTTCGTAAGGTCCTTCGCTGCGTCCAACCTGATAAAGTCTTATATTTCTCAGGGAAAACATCTAATGCGTATACCTTTAAACCAATCAGAGGCTCATATATATCTTGGTATATGGGTGTAGCTTACATATACGGCTTGAAATCTGCTACAGATCACTATATTGTATTACAAAACAATCTCATCCTGAAGAACTCTGTCAGGGCGCATCAATTTTTAACCTGGGTTATATTTTAGCAGCCCAGTAAAAAGTTGTGTTCGTATGATTATCTATTGCAATACCCTACGATAACAGCGCTGGTTACAGCTCAAACTTGAAGTTGGAAAATGACAAAAAGAGTCAATCTATAAACTTAGACTACAAACGGTTGCTTCTTTATCTTCACACAATCCGTCACCTCTTTACAACTCCGACTTTTACCAACTACTGACACAAGACTATTACAGATTCTTCATTCATCATAAGCGGAAAATTACGAAAATACTTACCAATGAAAATTAACTACGTTTTAGTTTCTTTGCACATATACACTATTAATCAAATACCTAAATTGTCCTACCCTTCCTCTTCTCTGTTTGAGAATGAGACTGTGACCTAAAGCGCTAGCTTGTCACACAGCGGATCACGTTGGCAAAAGAGGGGGAATTGCGACATTATCAACAAGTCACTCCAGACGATTTTATAACCCAAAGGCATCGATATTGAAACACGTAACCGCACAAGAAAACCGTACAATAAGGCCCTCACATGTTTGCGTGACAATTCTTACTAGCTTCTCTCAAACAGTTCGAAAAGGATCGATAACACGATTTTCTTTGCTTTCTTTTTTTCTGTTAAGTAACGAAAGGTAACATATGAAGCAAAGGTTAAAAATAATCTATATATGACCCGATTCAATTTGAGGAAAAATGCATCGTAAAAGTCGATTGAGGGCATACAGCTGGAGATTTTTATGTCTGGGATGCTGTAACTTAAAAAGAAAGGAAGACCTTTAGTCTAGACGTTAAGGTTTTTCGAACTTGCTGGGTTGGCATGCCTTACAGGTACTACTGGCTTCCACCTGCTCAACCCCCTCTCGATTCGGTCAATGTCCCTGTTAAGTACTTTGAATTTAGCTTTGATTTGATTATATCAATCCATAATTGCAGGTAGCGTCAATGAACTAACCACTTTCCACTTCGCTTAATATGCCAGCTAATTGCGAGGTTTCATGATGGAAGGGACTAACAAGATGATAATATATTACTGTGGAGAGACGAGGCCATCCCTTAAAAAGTGAAAATACGAGATTAATAGAAGAATGGATAGAAACAGACTTCGATGAAATCAGTAGAATGGGTAACTACCTTGTACTAGCCAGACCACCCCAAGGTAACCTTTACAAGAACAGTAGCTGGAACTTGACAACAATACTTTTGCCCTGTGGAAATACTTTTCCTTACCTTCTTTGCAATTTTGAGCGCTGTCTGATATCATTAACTTACATCCAAGCAAAGGCTTAAAGTTGTCCTGCTGTAGAATCAAAATCAGAATTAATCTGGCACGGCAATAAATTTACAGTAATCTGCTTAATTGCACTGAAATTACTGATTCTATTCCCCATCAGATAAAAATATAATGGAAATCAGTTCGTCTTGTTTATACATTGCTAGCAAAAGTAATAAACACATAAAATATGCGGGGACAGCAATTTCGATAAGAATTATGTTAACAGGCGTGTGGAACTGGAATTTTCACTGAAAAGTTCTTAATCTGGTTAAGTGATATTCCATACATATCTTGCTAAGAAATGTCTTAGATACCTTTTTTAGATACTTCAGCCTCAGCTTCTTGCAATCGCTCACTTATATTCTGATAACTATAATCATCTTTCGCTTTATATTATCCAGACGAAAACACCTTGACAGAACGGAATACGAAGAGAAAGGAACGAAAACTCATAGCCAGCAGTGCTGCCTTAATAATACCCTATCAGAATTTGTACTGTACAATTACATAGTATAAATTTGGTGTTGTAGCCTAGACACATCAGTGTCAGTAAATTTATGAAGTTAACTGAAGACACGTAATGAAGAGACATAATTTCTATCCATTAGACAATGGTTTTCTTACTTTTATGCCAACTGATTCCAGAACGGTCAAATGAAAGGCAGGTTTTACCTATCCTGTGATACGGAGGCGGTCTTCCGTATAAATTTTCACACAGTCTGGGTCTTGAGCAAGCACTACCCTATGGTTGAGACATATTACTTAGTTATGTTGCTGGTTTTTTTTCGAAACTCGAAGCGGCTGTTTCGTTGTGGACGCTTCGGGCAATTGTGTGCCCTTGAGAGTGTTAGACCACAAAAAAGCCATTAAGTACAGAAACGGTTTCAATAACTATTCCATGCAATGTTGATGCTCAGTACCATGAACAAACTGGTTGAGTTTTGTTTGAGTGTTACCCTATGCTGAGAAATCTTGGGCCCTGGATTGTATTAAGCCAATTATTGCTTATTTTCACACAGTTGAGACACAAACTCAAACCATCCCTTAATAATTGCCAAATGGTTCTCCCTCTTTCTTTATTTTAATTATCTGTGGTTATGTCCTTTGTATGTCACCCCACTTATCACATTCTTTGTGTAAATGTTACATCATTAGTACTTGCAGTATTCCCACTTGATTAAACTACTCAACTGTATTTCATTAAGTTGTTTTCGTAGTCATGCTACTTTGCTATTGTTTTTATCTTGTTTTGCAACCTAACATGCGTATCGAGGGGTAAATCACTTCAAACAAATCACTTACGCATTTTACGAATAAAAAAATCGATTAAAGAAAAATAAAGAAATCATATATAAAATGAAAAAGTCAAAGAGAATATATTAAAATTAGAAAAATTAATAAATCAACTAAAAAAAATGAATTACGTACCCCTTTCTCAATAGTAATATAACCCTTGATGAGTGTAAAGCATTCCTAATGATGATGATGATGATGATGATGATGATGATGATGATGATGATGATGATGATGATGATGATTGTGATGATGATGATGATGATGATATTTATGACGATGATGATGATGATGATGATGATGATGATGAAAATAGTAGAATCAGATTGACACCGGGATGATCAATTCCTACAATTTTAAGTTGAGATACATCTGCATACGTAAGGAGATATTCAATCATACCCGCCAATGCTATGCTAGGCATCGTACTGCCTGCATGGCAGCTGGAAGACATTGAGAGCCTGTGTATCGCCCCCCTAAGTGCGTAGGGCTAGATCTTTACACCATCTTGCAGACGTCTTAAAGCAAACATAAAATCCATATCAACAAGAGTTTCTCAAATACTGGGATTGATGCGGTGATAACAGTTTTCTATCATGCGTAGTCTTGTATTTTACTACAATCGATCTTACTTTGGATTAACTTGATATTCGATGTTTCGAAATTACCTTAGGTCCATTCTCAAGAATGAAAATAAAGTTAGAAGTCAATCGTGTAATGATGGATATCGTTGACATTTGCATTTCATTATTTATTTAAAAACTTTTCGTTTAGGCCTAACCAGTATAGATAACATATTTTGCACTTTGTGGATGGTATACAAAACAGAATGATCTAGTACGGCGAAATATTAGTTTTCTACGATGTGGCCGCCTTATTTACAAACGTGCCCCTTCAAAAGACAATTCTAGTTGACAGAGTTTCAGGGATCATTGGTTCAACAATATAAACAACCTCAACTTAAACAAAATAAAGCTAACTGATCTTCTGAAGGCAGCTACCTCAAATCAGCCTTTTCAGTCTAAAGCACTGATCTTTAATAAAGACTAGATCGAGTTTCCCATCGTTTCCGACAGCGAAAGAGTGTAGTCACAAGGACCAGTACCGATAAGCTAAAAAAGCGCCGGAAGTTCCACCATGTTACGTACCAGTGTTTAAAAGTTTTATTTGAAGGGGTCTGAAATGGTACCCAACGAATGACCTCACGTTGAGACGGTAAATGCTCTATCTAGTGATTTTTAGAAATCAGCGGTTTAAGGTAGTTTTGTGGAAACAGGTTGATAGAGTTGCTTTGGGAGCCTTACGTTACGGGATCTTCATGTGGTCCGTCAAAGTAACACTTTTCAAGGGGGCGACCAAATTCCTCCATTTTATCGCAGATACGTAGATTACTCTCTCCTCCTCTGAATTCTGCTGCTAATTTCTTCAACACTCTCTCCATCACCCATCCATTAGTGTTAATTATGTGGTTAGAGTAGAACGTCTTATTCCCTTTCTTAGTTCTTAGATTGCTCAATCGGGCTCCTAAAATTGAGATCAAAGATTATGTTAAGTCCAACAATAAGAGCCTATTATAACACTACCAGAGTTATGTGAATACAAATGGGACTTTACTAACTACAATGTTGTTTTATCGAGCATATCAACTATCATCAAATCGATCGCAATTCGAGGAAGAAAATCAAACGCATTAATGGGGCATATTTTTTTGCACCTCAAATACCCAAAACATAGAATAGACGCAGTTATCCAGCATTTTTCTTAATTTAGGAATGTGAGGCCAGCAAACCACGCCCTATGTCATGACATACACCTGGAAGATCATCATACCTCTTAAGGACCATGTATGACCATACAGTTAAGTAACGCTTAAACGAACTTAATATGGATAAAAATATTTCTGAACGTAAAGGAAGCACTGCAAAGTATTTTGTACACTAACGATCTTAGCATGAAAGTTAAAACAATAACACGACCGGTATCTATTTGTGAAAAAAGTAAATGATAAAACTGAAGAATTTTTAAAATTTGCAAGATCCAATATTTTTAACAATTGAGATGCAAATGTCAATGATATCCATTATTTCACCGTTGATGTTAATGTTAACCTTTTTGGAAAACCACCATAATTTATTATCATTATCATTATTATCAATATCATTATGATTTGGCGGGTTCGTTTGTTTTGTGGGGTTTTGTGGTTGCTGTTTTTGTGGGTTTCTATGTTTTGTGGTCTGTTGTTGTTGTTGTTTGTGAGGCTTTGGGGGATTTTGAAAATTATTATGATTATATTACCCATACTCCGCGAAACAGCTGTTTAAAGAACACCTTTCTTTTTAAGATAAACCCAATGGTAGTATAACATGACTGGCATTTTCAAGCAATTGTTTACAATTATACAATATGAGAAAGGCAAGCAGGGACGTGCCGTCAGTGAATGCAACGCATGCACTGCATGCCTCAAAAATTTCAAGAGAAAACCTTTCACTTTCATCTGTCCATGCTCTTAACTTTTTGAGTTTCTTTGTAGAGCATCGTAAAATTCAGGTTTAATTAAATACTATCAACCCCTTCAAAATGCTTCTCCAATCTCAACACGTTGCCGACTTTCGTTAGCGGGGCGTTACAGTTTTCCCAAACCTCCTCAAAATAGCCCAAAAGCTGTGCTTCACGACGCCAACAGCCAAGTGTGTGGGAAGTTGTGCATCGAAGGCATGCAAAAAGCTAATTGCTTTCAGTTGTCATGGAAACATCACTCAATTTACAGTGATTGGTTCGTCTAACAATACATCTGGATAAAAGTGCGTACGTAATTCGACAAAAATGAAAGGCCAACGCATGCAACAAGATTTCTGCTTTTCCATTCTTCAGTTTCGTGGGGAGATGAACTATTGTGTGCAAGAACAGTTGACGCAGCCTTTTCGTTCGCGGGACTTTCAGTCAAAATTAAAAATAATCGAGAATGGTAGGCCTCTAGAGAAGCTTACGATTAATGAAAGTTGTATACAGGCAGGCAAAGAAGTTCATTGTCATTTTAACGAATCTATTCAGAAATCTTTTAAGTGGGCATGTGGATGTCCGAAGGTGAATTAATTCTACTCTTGGCCTTGCTTGTTATTTGCTAGGGAGGGAGGTATTTGTACAACCTCTGGATATTCTGATTTGAACGATTTGCATACAGCAAGCAAGTGACATGAATTAAGTCATCAACATTTATCTGCCTCAATCGATTTACATGCATTTGGTAAGGTTCGTGTGGATATACAACTGAGCGAACAGAGGGACCTTGAAATTTCCAAACACAACGATAATGTTAATTAATGATATCCATAGTGTTGTGACCACGCCCTTTTTTGTCTGCTGCATGCGTGTTACATTCAGTGACGGCACGTCCCTGGTATGTATGTATGTATGTATGTATGTATGTATGTATGTATGTATGTATTTGTATGTATCGATACCGTTTAGGTAGAGCCTAATACTACAAAGCAGTGGTAAAAAGGAAAATCTAAATACCGTAATTAGCTTAGGTTTCACGTCCTGTCTATTGACAGTACACAGTACACATGTCAATGTATATATACATATTTTTATCTTGTAAGCTATTATACAATTGCAACTACGCCTGCATGTAGTTTCTTACAGCTTCAAAGCAGCACTGTAGATTGCTATAACTATAACGTGGAGACTGTTGCCAAAGTTTTTGTTACGGCGATTCACTTTCCTATGTATTTCTTCCTACAGTTATTGTTTAATTAAAAATATCCAATCGGATCATGTAATCGCCTTGCGTTTATTTTGTTGCAGTGTGAGCTACGTTTTTGGCATTATCACATTCGTAGCAGGCCTTGCTGGAGTAGCTGGAGGGGCAGAAATTGCTAGGAGGTATCGGCATAAGAATCAGAGTGCCGATGCCCTTGTTTGTGGATTTGGTGCTCTAGCGTCAACACCCTTCTTATTTTTGGCATTATATCTAGCTAGTCGTCAGGTCGTCTTAACTTGGGTAAGTCAACTTACTTCTCAAATACATTCTTTCTTACATTGTAAAATAAATTGATGTTTTTGGTATCATATTTGAATTTGAAGTGGGTAACCACGTAATATGGTAAAATGTGACATAATTTCGAAGCTCAGTAGCTATTGGTAGCCTTGAAATTATTCTGAATTGATCGCGAGGATTCATTTTTGTAGATTTCCACAGCATTGAATGCTTTTGCAGGATTTTAGTGGTAAAGAAGCTAAAGGGGTACTTGGAGAATAATGTTCATGGCTTTTTGAGGATTGCGTAGATGCACACCAATATTTCCTGCGAGGATGTACTTTGTCGTTTCAGTTTTGGGATTAGAAGGACTGGAAGGTGTCTGCGGCTCTTGTTAGGGACAAAAAGTTTGAAGATATGCAGGCAACACTGTTAGGGCCCCCTTTGTTATGGTAGTGGTGATGTATTATAGCTGTTCGACGGGACAGATCTGCTAAAGTCTCCAGACTATTTGCACCAAAAAGGTATCCTTACCAAAAGATCATCGTTGGCAACGTGAACAAAGAGAAAGACCCCATTATACGCCCTTATAGAAATTTTTATAGTTGTTGATAATATCGGGGAAAGGACCTTGCGAAACTCGACGTACAGCTGCCCTTTTCATTTTCATACAACATTATTCTAGTGGTGACATTTTCACGTTTCTGTAGTATCTCTTCAAACTTGATGATAGTATTTGTATGATGTTGACAATTTGTCCCGTTTCCGTAATGTCTTTGATGTTAAAATTATGTGGAGGAAACCACTGATCTCTCAAGAACACTGGATCGAGCATCTTTCGTCTGAAAGTGATTTCAATGGTTGGACGCCATATAGTCCCCATCACACAAAGCTTGTAAAAAATGTTACGTAACATGGCAGATCTTCCCGCGCTATTTTAACAAATGGGGACCAGTACTCGTGACTACACTTTTTCGTAGTTGGAAACAATGGGAAGCTCGATCCAGTCTTTTTTAGAGATTAGTGGATTTTATTCAATACAATGTTTCCTACGTCCGGAGTTATACTTCGATTAACTTATGACTACAAAATGTTTGAATGTAAACAACTGTAGTACATATAACATCTCTGAAACAGTTTCTATCTGTGTGGATTGAACATTTTCAGATCAGAAATGACCACGCCTTTGACTGGGGAAATAACGAGATACTAGACAGAGAAATCAATACAACAAGCAGAAAGATTAAAGAAACTATTTATTCCCTGCGACACCAAAATCACATGAATAAAATATTCTACAACCTACCACACACATGGCTACCAGCAGTACAGGGGAAAACACAAGAAACACAAAATCAGCATGGCGCCACTTATCCAACAATTTCGATCCCTGCTTTCTCGGGAGTCCGCAATCAAACAACATAAATCAGTGAGACAGTTCAGAGTCTAACTGCTTGAAGATGGGAGAAATTTCTCTCGAAACATAGCTCAGAAAAATACTACGACTAAAGACATGACAAATATCTACAATCAATGGTATCAACTGAGTCGACAAGAGTAAGAATATTAAGCAGTTTTCAGACCACCATGTGCTCCTTAATCTTGAACGTCCTTTTTAGATGCAAGAATGCTCCTCATAGTCCAGTAATGACAAAGCTTCCAACAGATATTATTCTATACGTGGCCCTGCCGGTGCAATAGATTTTACTAGAAATCTCTTAAAACCCTTTTCAAATACCCTGATTATCTACACTAATTTATCCAAATCCATTTTCTGTATTTATTTTGGCGATTTGGCCAAAAAGGTATTTGTCTACGGACGATTCTATAATGAGGCAAGGCGGGACTGTTCAGGATACTCATGGTTCTTGGACCAAAATAATTCTTAGACGGCCTGGTGATATCATGTAACGTGAAGTTCTTTAGTAGAAGGCACAAAAATACTTTGAGGAGTACCATTTTTTGTCTTATAATGCTAATAAAAGTCATTTCAGCTAAAGTAAACACTTGATGCATAAGACTAACAAAATGTAATTTACCCTGAGGAGCGATCATGGGCGCTGATCGCTGTAAGAATGTGTGGAGGGGTGGACAATATGGCACTTCTTGGCCCCCAAAAGTGGGGGTATGAAACAGCTGTTGTTCCTCCATCCTGAGAAGTGATGGAGACTCGTCCCCTCTTCCCCTCAGAATCTACGCCCATGGGCATTGGGAAGTCACTTACCATGGTCATGTCGTGAAACATATTTATGTGGTCTACGCAGACGCTTTTCAGTAACAGGTATCATGAACAGCTGAGATATTTATTCTGTAGTGAAATAAACGTACAAATATTATCATCCAATCACCAAACCGATCGAGATTTTTTAATTTCGTAAATTTCACTTGCTAATTTGTGATTGGGCATGTCAATAAATAGTTTGTCGTATCAACTCCTTTAAATTTCTCTTTTCAATAATGTATCAACGGAGTGCCTGCACCTCAGCTGGCAGGGTATACGTAGATTCAGATTGTTTAGCTTACAAAAGTCCAAGATTGTAGGTCCCCTCACAAAGAACTTGGGCAAAATGGAACAGTTTGAGCACTCCTTCGTAAATTCATGTTTTCAAAGTGTATGTATTTGTACTGTATCTATTTTTATGATAAACCATTTTGGGCAAATTTTTGTTGTACTTAGTCTAGGTTCTCTTAAAATTATCTAAATGATTTTCAGTTTACTCCTTCTATTTTTCTTTCACAGGGGAGAAATTGCACGTGACATTGTAAGAGATGTTAGGGAAGCCGGAGGCATCATGACTGAGCGAGATTTAGCTGACTATGATGCCTATGAAAGGGAACCACTCGAGGTTAAGATTCAAGGATTAAATATGCTCTCAACTCCACCCCCTGGCAGTGGTGCATTGATCTCGCTCATCCTAAAAATTATGGAAGGTAGGACTAACTTATCTATGCCATACAATCAATAATTTATGAAGAAGATATTAAAACACGCATTGGGCAGATGTAAAAAATACCATGTCATATAATTTTAAAAGACTGTACAAAACATTTTTCTGTTTTATCACCACAGATAACAAACGTTGATAAGTAGCAGTAGGTTAAGTGTGAAACGTGCTGGCTGACTTTCCTGCTTGTATGACAAAGCTACACCAAAACAAAAGTAACAAGAAACCTATATATCATCTACAGTGTACAAAGCTGCCTTTTTTTTTACTATTCTGAGTTGTATATCTGCAAATTTTATTTAATTTTTGAGGAACATCATAGTAGGATGAGCATTTCTTTTTCCCTATAACCCCTATCTAGATAAGTTCTTATGCATGACTATTAATGCATCCTTTCCATCTATTATTTTCCCATTTAGATTAGGGAAAGCCATAAATAAATGGCAGTGACCATACATCTCTTATTACAGTTATGTTTGATAGATTCACACGGTATTAACTTTATCATGCGCTGTATTTTATAAATGCTCAAATTTCCTTCACAAAGTATCAATATTTGTCTTGTTCCTGTTTCAGGTTTTCACTTTAAGCCCGATGATCTCTTAGACTCAGAAAAAGCTCCTCTGACGTTTCATAGAATGATCGAGGCAATGAAATTTGGTTACGCTCCTTACAGTTTCCTAACAGATCCAAGATTTAACAATAGGACAGACCTTGTGAGTTCTCTTAGTTCTTTTTGCCTGTGCATCATTACAATTAAGATGAAGCACTTGTTTATTTTTCAGTGTATACTTTGGTGGACGGCAACAATTTTACATTCTGCCGATGCAAAACTTCTCTAGTGTTGCATGTGGCTGTCTGTGCAAAAAGCTACAACCCTGGACAAATAAAATTTACGTTTTTACTACATTTCATTGAAAATGGAATAAATCACGAAAGAAATCACACTTGCCACATGAAAGGGATGCCCATTCCTGGTATTATTTCTTTTCTAGACCCCCCTCTTAGCAACTGGGAGGTCTGACATTCAAGTCTCCAAAATGCTCTCCTTCAAAATGAACAATATTTTGGAACGGGGCTTAGGGAAACCTTCATATTTCATCATCCAGAACTGTAGCTTCAACATTCAGCTACTCGGGCCCGATTCCGGTGCTGGAAAGCTTAAACATTTTCTTTTCGCCTTAGTCACCGGGCTCACCCAGTCCAGGTGAGGGAAATAAGGGAGCAACAACTTCAGAAACCTCTCGGATGTCATTCACCTATGTTAGAACTTCTCAGCCTTGCTCCGTTTGTGTCAAGCTGAACATGCTGTAGGAATACGTAAAGAACACAATATTCTTTCATGCAGGCTGCTCAGCTGTCAAACAGTTGAGAGATCATTCGTCGATATCGACGTGAGATCTAGAGGCCACTACTTTTTCGCTAAGATACTAGTGCAAGAATGCACAACGCTGCAATTCTTCAATTTCATAATGTTGTTGATTCCTAAATAACAGTTTGCTCTGCAACATATTTCCTTATATTTACCAATATCAGTGGTCTGACCACGCGGAGGGGAGACTTGGGGGCATGTCTCCCCCCTTTTCCTAAAGGTGAACTTCTTAATTTGTCCAAATCTACCAGTAAAAGTGTGGTTTATCATAAGAATAAATATCCAATAGCATGGAACTGTATAAATCTCTTCTAAGTTAATTCAAAATGGATTATGGCTACTATTTTACAAGTTTGAATCATCTCAGGTGAAGATGTGGCCTCTTGATAAATGATGTCACCCTCAGTTTGAGAAGGTTGGCAACGCCCCCTGATAAAGATTATTGTGTACAAAGATATAATACCCTGAGGAATGAATAAAAGACACGAGTTTTCACTACACACCTGAAAACAAGGTGCATCTGCATTTATTTAGACCAAATACAAGTCTGATTTTCTTCTTCTAAATTACAATATTTATACACAATTTATACTCTCTTGATATAACAATTACATCGTTATTATACCAGAGATATTATACATCATTATTATACCAGAGATTATGAAACACAAAACACCTTGTCTCTCATAATCTCTGATTATACAGAAATTCAGCCTAGCTAAGACATACTATGTAACCAACAAGCTATCATGTGATAGCTGCATCAGCTGACGCATCCTGATGTAGACATGGGACTGCATAGTTATCTTAGTAAGCATACGCAATAAAGATCTTTTAAGTCTAGACTGAATTCATCTTTCTCGTGTATATAATGTACTAATTTATTACTTTACAATGTACAGTTTGGATGTTTCTAAGCACTATATGAGTGGCAAGTATGTTGACCGGATTTGCTTTATTTATATCTTCGGTTCAATTTCTCATCAGATTGTAGATTACATGTTAAAGCAAAGCACTTGTGATTTTTTGAATTCGAAAATCGACGATAGAGCTCACACCGTCGACTACTATGGACCATTCAGTGATATATTTATTGATGAGAAGCATGGAACATCGCATATGTCAGCAATGGGACCAGAAGGCGATGCTGTATCTCTGACATCATCTATCAATGCCTAGTACGTACTTATTTGCTTTTTCCGTGCACTGTACCGTGATTTCAATCATTACGTCAACCGATTTTTTCAAAGAGACCGGAGACCAGGAGAATAATTTGGTAAAGATATTATTGAGGTATTTTGGAAAAGATATTGATGTCATAATTACCCATCCTCTGCCCCCCCCCTCTCCTCCCAAGATGGGCCAAAAGGGACAAACATAAAAGAAAACTTTTCTTGTACTAAATCTAAAATTTCAAGTATTCCAGTCAACAGTATTTCAATAATAGAAACTTTTTCCCACTTCCAGTAGTGTTGAGATGTCATATACTTCAATTATAAAAAATATACTTACCTTTTTGTAGGAAATACATGAATCACAACCATGCCCGGTTTCATGCCTAAGGGAAAATTTCACAGAATTATCAGCATCAATAAAACCGGAGGCCTACCAGCTCCCCCGGCCTCTGTCCCTAGTCTTAGAAATCTCAAAGACACCAATTTGTAAATGGTTAAACATCTATTGATTAAGTGATGCCGGGTAATTCCAAAACAGGAGGCGCTATCATTCTTTTTGGAAGTTACACCCCTAGGTCCCTTAGCCTCGTGCCTTTCACTACATTTACATCTCAAAGTGCAGTTAATAGCTTTGGAAAAGGCTAACATAGCACTGTCCTGTACACCTTAAAGGGAGGACCTTACAGATGAAAGTGCAAATTCTGTCCAAAATAATACAGTGGTTAATACTGGAGGTTATTGCTCGGTCATCCTCAAAATAACTTATATATAAAGAGACTGTCAGTTGCATTTCAGATGCGAATAGAACGTGCCTGGGTTAAGTTTATCTTAAACAGACTTCCGATTGAGATAAATTGATCTTATGAGATAAATAACGAGCTGACTGAATATATAATATAGCAAAGTGAACAAACTAAGTAACTAATAGTCCATGGTATGTCTAAATGATGAACTCAATATATACCGCACTTCCAACGAAGGTAAACTTCATCAAACCTTGAAATAGAATTTTATTGCTGCTTAATGTTTCCTCAGAGTAAGACTTTCCTACTTTGGCGATCTCCCTTAAACACTGTGATTGTCATAAATGCTTCATGTCTTATCTAGAAGTATACAATTGTTTTAGGCCATCGTTAAACTCTTTTCTGATTTACCCTAGCTTTTCCATTGTTGAAGACAAGAAATGTCTTGTAATAGCGTAACAGCTTCCGTTCCTACCGTCCAGCTTTCACAAGACCCCTGCATGCGCTTGTGCTGTTTTCAAAGGCTTTGATTTATATCTACCATCTCTGTAATATTTTCTCAAATTAATATAAGTTTATAATATAAAATATAATAATATTGTTGAAGATGTATATAAAATCGATAAAAGGCAACTAGATTTAAATGAAAAGAATTTCCAAGATCTACATTTTATGTAATTCCGCTAAATATCTATCATATCTAATTATCTGTTGCTTTTAGTTTTGGTTCGAAATTAGTTTCTCGTACACAAGGATTTATTTACAATAACGAATTGGCTGATTTTGCCGAGTTCTGGCCAGACGTGTATAAATTACCAAAAGATAAGAAGGAAGTTGGTAAACGTCCAATGTCCAAATCATCGCCCATCATCTTTACAGACGGAGATGGAGAAGTGAAGGGCGTATTTGGAGCAGCTGGTGGATTTTTCATCCCATCGTGTCTTTCCCAAGTTAGTATCCCTTGTCTTTTGATGTCTATCAGATTATCTCTTTAACAGTTTAAAATGTTAGCGATTTCTTACTAATGTTTTTGACGAAAGGGACGTATCTATAGGAACAGGGTCTCGATTCAGCGAAATCATGGGAAAAAAGTTACTCTTGTAAACGGGATCAGGTGTCTTAGTTCGGATGCCTTCTATATGTTACGCGGCAGCAGGATCTCTGTACTAGTTTATTTCTTCCATGGAGTTTAACTATTGCCTTTTGTCTACACAATGCGGAGGGAAAGTGATGACGTCGCAAATCAAAAGTTTTAGAAATAGTACGATTTGACTCCAGATATCTAAAGGCAACCCTGGAATAGGCTGTTTCCCAATATAACAGATCTGTAGTGTATATAGTGTTTAAACTAGAGGTGTTCGAATTTCAAAAATCTCTGGTAAAAACTCTGTTGATATTCGTTGGATCCTTAAGCGAGGAACCAGTATTAAACAATAGGATTTTGTTAGAGAGATTTAAAAACTTTAAAAGCTAATATCTCGGTGCTGGGAAAGGGCACAATTCTCAATTTTGGTCATTGACGTTCTTACTAATAGGGCAACATGAAAATAGAGTATTTTTTACAGAATTCAAACATTTTTAAAGTCGTGAAGTCACACTTTCCCTCCGCATTGAAACCAGAGAAAATAAAGCGATTGAATTAATCATACCTACTGAACAGGATGTGCAAAATGACCTTTGAAAACTAAAAGAACCTTAAAATTAGTCTGAAATATCGAAGTTTCCAATAAGCAACCCGTTCAATATTCCACTTTCTCGGTTAATTTTTCAAGGCGTGAGTTAATGCTTCTCTGTTTCGTTGCCACTCGTCCTGGTACTAAAGTAAAAGTTTGGCGTCAGGGTTACTGTAGGGGTCGGTAGCCTTTTGTCATTTTCGAGAAATCGACATTAATTTTAATTTCCTATTAACGACTATGTGATAAATCTGCATAGACGTAGACAAACAACAAGCAACGATTTTACGCTTGGCAACAAAATTTTTGTGCTTGAAAGAGGTAGTACAGTTCATCCAGTGAATAAAAGCCCCCTCCTTCTAGCTACGGCCCTGGGTTCACCTATTTATGATCCTTCTATATCAATAAGACTTCCTGGAGGTAAATGAAGATGCTACTGTGGGATGTAAAGAGGGGTCCTGGAAAGGACTTCTGAATGACGTCACTCATGGATGACCTCCAGTATTGGTGCGTTGTTGAACATAATAAACAAAAAACGCTATTGTCTTCCAAACCCCTTTCCTTGAACTCCTAGTTATTTACAATCTTTGCATTAAGCGTCTACCCGCTTACTGCCTAGTACAAATTTTATAGGACAAATTACTTTACCACCATTAAATGCACATCAGTCCCCTGTGCATATTCTCTTGCAACACGAGAGCAGAGGAGACAAAGTCGTTAACAACTGTTAGTTTGATAATCCACAAAGGACCCTCTGTATCTTGGGTCACCAGGGAATGGTCATCAAGTCACTGTGGTCGTAAACGGCTAGTTAGGTCTTCGTATCAGATCACTTGTAGTCATTGGATAAACATATGCATCAAACAATAGTTGTCACAATGGCCGAAAAGTCAGTGCAGCTCTAGCTTTTTGCTTTTTCTCGTGGTGTTATCTAACTAACTGTACATCCCGTTTTCTCCCAGGGTCTTACATAAGATAATGTAATTGTGCACTACACTTAACGTCTCTTGAGAAACTCGATTGATAACAGAGCCCAACCGAACGTTCTCAATGTAGAATTGCGCGACATGCAAACCGATTTGCCGTAGTTCACAAAGAGAGCTTTACTTCATTGACCCCTCTTGCCAAGAAAGGCTTGTGTTACAAACTTCTATACAGGAGAGGATATTCCAATTTTATCAACTTGATCCTGCTAATCATCGATTGATCCGAAGATTTCATAAATTGACCTTCTTGAAAATCTTCTTGGTGTCTTGACTCTCCTGCCCCTTCCAATTTCAAAATGTGTCAAATTCAAACCGGATAAAATGATTCAAACCTTCCCATGTCGAACTAGTATTAGAAATTAATGAAGAATATTGATCCGAAAATTAGGTTAATCAATAAACAGACTAGGATGGCATCTGAGAAAGATGAAATAGCATTTATGGGAAAAAAGTAGAATAAAACTGATATGAAGCCCTTGACATTAAAGACCCTGACTTTAACTACACCAAATCTTTGTCACAAACATTGTGATTATATCAGCTTATGTGATTTCCGAATCTATCAAAAGTTTTAAGTTTACTGTTCAGATTTCTCTAAATGTTATAATCGTGCGTGGAGGAGGAGTCAGTACAGATTGGTGGAGCTTTTTGGGCTTAACTTTGGTTGTCATTATCATGCAACAGAATGAGTGACATCAATCGGCTTCAGCATCTCTTCATGGCGACTTTAGGTGGCGGCTAACTGCCGATTGTCGAAGTCCCCGTACATCTATGCGACTCTGCGATTTATGGGTAAGAAAAACCATTGGAGGCGTTTATTTGTCTCTTAGATAAAATAAAATTTCTTTCCGTATTCCATTTTAAAGACTTAAACTCCGAGAAGTGTCAGAGAAGATAAGGTTTTAACAAAGAAAATGGTTTCTTTATTTCATGCTATTTTTCAAGAACAAGTTGACTCATTCTGGCAACAGCCTCATGCTGAGCACAATCTTCTACAGGAGAGGCAGCAGATGAATGTCATTTATTTCGATAGATACAATTTGCACAAGGTTATATGATATTCTGGGGAAATGCCGGAAGGAGTCAACCTAGTGTTGTGTGACCACTTGGTCAGGAGCAATACCTTCATGTTCTGTAACATAAACATGCTTTTCGAATTTCTTTTCATCGTTTCACAGACAATAGCAAATTGGTTATTCTTTAAAGATAATTTGAAAATTGCCATTTCTCGACCTCGACTTCATTGCCAACTCTATCCACCAACTGTGGTCTACGAACCCACATTCCCACAGGATCTGGTACCAAAGTTAAAGTCATTCTCTCATCAATACGTCACAAACAGCACATATGATGTTTCAGGTAATGTATCCTTTACTCAATATCTGAAAATTATTTCAGTATATAAGAGTTTACTTCATGGTAACTGGTGAAGCCAATGTAATACACGTGTCCCACTTTTAAGTGTAAACGCGTACAAAAGGAATGACGTCATAAACTCCACTCCTCTGATGAAATCGTTGCTTACAGTATCACTATGGTAACACGAGCATCGAAAAGACAAATATCCGGTTACAGGCTCATTTCAATACGAGAAGAATCAAGTTTAAAAGTATGCAAAAGATCTTTAGGAAAACTGTCGAATTTAATTCACCAGAACCCACCACCACCCCTCCCTCTAGCTTCCACACACTTTAAAATTGTTGTATTATTATAAACATTGAATCTACTTTTACAGGCTATTTAGTATTTGAAGCTTCGTTTTTGTACCACCTGCCCACACCACAAGACAATACTCGGTTCAGTTTGACTTTAGAGGACTTCTCATAATAAATCGCTAAAAAACTAGCCTAAGTAACCAGATGATAAAGCCATTGAGATAATATTACTCACCCTACTAAGAAACCCGAGTTAAGAAATCTAAATAACAAATATAGTAAATTGATTTTTTGGGAATCTTCCAATGAAATCTTAACCTAATATTTTGCCTCGCGTAGATGTTGCTAGTATGTGTATATATAGTCTACGTAATTTTATGTTATCTTTACTGCTCAAGGTGCATCAAAGAGGCTTTTTACTACTTAGAATTTAGTACTTGTACTTGGATATTGGGAGCGTCATTGGACGTCTGGAAAGTCACACAAGAAGGGATCAGAGGCCAGCTTACTATAAAAAATATTACGCCAAACAGGAAACTTTTCTTGTCAAGTATAGTGAAAATTGTCAACTAATTTGTTAAATTTGTCAAATTTAGTTTCCTTTGTGAGTCATTATCTTTCGAAAACTGTCGGTGTCTGTAACATCTTATCAGAAATAGCATACTTGACGTCATTGTACGTCATTGTACGACCTCATTTCGGCAATGTGTCTAAAAGCTCGATTTTTGTAATTAAATGCCACCAGCATACTCCCCGGCCCCCTCCCCACCAAATGCAACTATTATTTCAGTGTCAAATGTTTATCATATCACTCCTCTCCTGTAGGTCAACTGAATGCCATTATGGGTGTGGTTCAAGCGATAGTGAGGCTCGATGATGGCACTCTTGCAGCAGAATCGGATTATCGAAAAGGAGGACTGCCAGCTGGATTTTAATTGCAAATAAGACATTTATTTATTGTTACGCATAGTTTAGGTACTATTATGTGACAAATATAGCATGTACCCAGATCGAGATCCATATTGCCACTCAACCCTCTTCATTTACTTACCGAGTGACTTCCTAACGTTTGGATTTTTCCTCTCTCAAGTTTATTTGATTCCGCATAATACACGACCTCTGAGGACTATAACTGTATTTTGTCATTTTATCTGTCACATAGACATTTCTTGAATGGAAACACTTAGAATATTATTTTTGTAAACCAAACCTTTTAATTATTTGTTGGATTTCCTTGGCGTCCCATTTTCAGAGAGCATCTTCTAGACTAAATTTTTTTTCTTCCGAATTTCTCCCCAGAACGTACACATTCAAGAAACGGTAATAAAAATTTTGGTTAATTTAGTTCATTTGCACGTAAGAGACATACCTATGAGGGAAGGTTGCATCGTTATACAATAAATGGCATAAGATTATCAATGCTCTATCGGAAGGATAATTTTGAAGCTTTTAAGAGTATATTGCTAGGTGTTGTAATCAAAGAGGCACAGTTGAGGTCGCTTTCTAGACTGAAGGTTAGTTTAATGAAATTGCATGAAGTAGCAACACAAGTTTTGTAGTTATCAGCTTTTGCCCCCAAACACCAAAGAATACAAAATGTCAAAATAAAATCAAAATAGAAGGACGATGTATCATTGCCAACAGTATATTAGAAAGAGGAATTTTGAATTCAGGAGTGCAATAGGCGCCTTGCATTGGCATCCGTCAGAATCCAAGAGAGCCGATGAAATTGGGAACAAATTTGCTTAATGAAGGGTCTACTCGTGTCAGTAATATGTTTTCCCATCTTATTTATCAGATCTTGTAAAGATGTGTTATCATGTAAAAACGATTGTTATTTGAAAGACTTATTTTAATGTTCCTGCAGGTTCAAAACGTAGATAAATTCCAGACCCTCATGGCTGCAAAGGCGTAGCAATATCCCCTTTTTAATGGTACTTTTCGTTGGGACGACAAGTGGCGATATTCTTATCGCCTTTGGGCAACCTCCATGTTTCCCTAACATCAACAACATCTGCTGCAGGCGACGGCAGATGGGACTCTACTGCGCCCTCTGTGCAACAACCAAAAACAATAACCAATACGATAAATAAAATCTACACAGCTAGCGGACGCTTTTGAAGACTCATATTTTCCTTCCCACAAAATAAAGATCATCTTCTAGTACGAGGCTCCAGTTTTGAGTGAAAACTATGACCGAACGGGTTACTTTACAAGTTTTGAAAAATGTTTCCAATAAAGTTGAAAGATGTAATTCGTGTTACACAAGCGATAATTAGATAAAACACCCATTTGTTCCTCTTGTTCTGCGTCTTCTACTGCTACAATAATGGCAAAAATAACTGCTACAGTAGTGCTCATATTATCACCATTATTATCACCTCAAGAACTACGGCATGATTCTATTATACGTATAATTCTACTACTACTTGTTTTTACTATGTTTATCCAGCATAACGCTGCTTACGTCCATATCATCCAATGACTTACGTCCATTTTGTGGCAGCTGTTCTGAATAAGAAGATAGTTTTGTCTATTGTAAACAAGATTGAGTTTTATTTACAGATATTTAGCACTCCTTAAAATTTTGATTCAATCAGATATATCCAGAACCGTATTATACGTTCTGCAGATACCATGGAGAGCTGACAGATTACGCACAGAAGTATTTTTTACTCAGGCTGCAACTTTGAACCTTTTTTCAACCATGCTGTGTTAGGTTGGGAAGGAAGTATACTCATGGCTTGGGGACAATATGTTACTACAATTTCAGTTAGACTTAAAATTACAACATTTTTACAATACTCGTTGTTACTCAGGCCAAAGAATTTACAGTATATACTCTCTTAGAATAAGTCAATAGTGTCGTCTGCAAGAAGGCTTATTGGACTTAGGAAAATAATGCAAAAGTTAAAATTGGTAAAACCATGTATGAGCCCCAAATTGACTTGACGCAATAAAAAAGACAAATGAGATAGTTCCGAAGATTTGTTTGCCATGAAAGGTGAATATGTGAACCGCTTTATCCTCCGGCCTGTGCTTATCAAGAAATCATATTTCATTTAGTTCAAAATTAATCTCTGTTTATTTCTTTTTACTCTTTTTCACTAAAACAATTACTTTGTTAAAGAGCACCAAAACTTTTTAAAATTCGTACGCGCAATATAAAAAACCTTACTATATATATATACAGAAAATAAATTTTGCGGTGCTGAGGCATGCCAACTAGATCCACCACGAAAATAGGGTTAAGAGACATCTAAAAGAAATTTCCACTGTTTAAAGATGTTATTCAAGCATTGAAAATTTTATCTGAGACTCCAGAGATAGTAACGACGATTGAGATTTTTGGGCCTTGTAGAATTAAGTCTATAGGTGATATGGAAAAGGAATGTCTGATAAAGATCTACTTGACTTGAATGAAAGTAACATTTAAGTAGTTTTCATTGTATTGTAAATGATGAAATATAAGAAGAGATTTTGAGAGGTTGCCTTTTTATTATCGTAATATGTATCTTCTTGTTGGAAACAATCGTTCCCATAATTCGGAGGGAGAGTGATAACGTCACAAATCAAACTTTTGGGAAATAGTGCAATTTGACGCCAGATATCGAGAGGGAATTTTGGAGTAGGCTGCTTCCCAAAATACCATGCCTGTAGTGTATATAGTGTTTGAACTAGAGGCCTTTAAATCTCAAAAATCTCCGCTCAAAACTCTATCGATGATCCTTAGTTCCTAAAGTTTAGGACCAGCATTATATAGTACCGTTTAGTTAGAGAGTGGAAAAACTTTGAAACCTGATACCTCGGTGTTGTGAATAGGTATTACTCTTAACTTTAGCCATTGACGCTCTTACTAATAAGGCAACATGCAAATCCGTTTTCTTCCCCGTTATTAAAAAAATTTCAAGATCGTGACGTCACACTGTGCCACCGCATAATGATGATGGTGATGATGATGATGATGAGTACCAGAAGGATTATCTTCCTTGTTCGAATGGATCTATTTACTCATTATAACTATCCGCTATAGCTCGACAATGCGGAGGGAAAGTGATGACGTCACAAATCAAAAATTGTAAAAATAGTACGATTTGACTCCAGGTATCAAAAGGCAAGGTTGGAATAGGCTCTTTCCCAAAATAGCAGACTTGTTGTGTATATAGTGTCTAAACTAGAGGCGCTTGAATCTCAAAAATCTCTGGTCAAAACTCTGTTGATATTCCTTGGTTCCTTAAGTTAGGAACCAGTATTTAACACTAGGGTTTTGTTAGAGAGATTTAAAACTTTGAAAGCTGATATCTCGGTGTTGGGAAAGGACAACGCTCTCAATTTTGGCCATTGACATTCTCACTAATAGGGTAAGATGAAAATTGATATTGTTCCCCTTAATTCAAAAATGTTAAAAATCGTGACGTCACACTTTCCCAACGCATTCTAAACCTCGAATTAAAATTACATCATAACGAGGACGAACAGAAAGAGACCGCCCCTAAGGGTACGACTTTATAACAGGTTTTCAAGAAAAACATACATAGTGTGACAAGGCTACAAAACAACAACAATAATAATAATAATAATAATAATAATAATAATAACAATAATAAGTATTTCAAAAGCTTAAATTGTCATGTGCCGAATTTTATGCGGTGTTTCTGTAAGTGGCTATCATCGACACGATTCACAAAAGTTTTTATTCTCAATGAAGTAAACGGAAGAACTCTATAGAAAAATAATATTAAAATAAAAACATAATTTGATTGGAAAGCCCTTAGTCCTATCTTTCAATCATTCTCACCACCGATATTTTACGTTCTAAGAAAAGCTCAAAATTTAACTGAGTTTGGAGGTGGCGCATGAAAGGCTCGATTTCCTTAACCAATCTTAAGCATCCACAAACTCTTCTCCTTTCAGAAAGGCGACTTTCTGCTGTTATACAACGTAAGTCAATGACTCTAGCTACTGTAAAAAAATTGATGAAACGGTCCTTAAAAACGCATCAAATCCCATGCACAATTTAAAGGAAGCCTTAATAAGCACCGGCGCCATATTTTCACGTACGAGCAAGGAGAAAACGTGGCACTCCTTAATAGAGTTGCGGGGCAATCGTACCTTCACTTATATGTTACGTGTGGTAATTCGTTCAAAATGGCTAAGGTTGCCGCATACAACTTAAAGCGTATCTCCAGTTGTCAGAAATTGTTAATATTTTGTTTATTGTACTGACCTTAAAAGCCTCCGTCTATTCTTTTTGCCTTACGTTGAGTGTACTTCGCGCAAAAGCGTGTTATAGAGCACAAAACTGCACTGCTGACCGCTGACATGTTTGCCTCGTACTGAATTTTTCAGTATCAACAACTGAACTTCCCTGTTCCTTATGATGTTAGATTTGTTCCTTACGACGTCAAAACTTGCCTCGTTTTGGAAAACGTTCGTTAAAGAATCACGTATAACTACGGAAACTGTACGTGGAACCAAAAATAACGTCGCCGTTCGATTCCTTGAAACAAAATGAACAAAATATCAAACAAATTCTGACCACTGGAGGAACACTTTAAGAGCCCCTGATCACCTGTACAAGGATTTGAAACTAGTGAATGATTTCGATTTTAAAAATGAGAGGTAAGGCATTACAGGAAATACACTCCACCGTACCCAAAACCGAAAAGTAGCTTGCATTTTTCAAACAAAAATTATCAATAATAACTTTAAAGCTGTCTTGCACCATGTTTGAAATATACGCCGAAGATGGTACTAACAAGATCATAATTGGCGCAGCGGTGCTTCAACGGTCCTTTACAGCATATCAATAACACAGAGAAAGACAGATACTTCTAAACCCGTTAGAAATTTTATATTATTTTATTTCCAGAACGAGAAATACTCTTTGCCATACCACAATGCTCACTGTCTTTTCTTCTCTTTGTTGTCGTCAACACTATCTGGCGTCATCGCTCGAAATTCCGGTGAGCAGTCGTACACGTACTCTCGATATATTGACTTGGCTGGAATAACGTAAAGAGCCACTGTATCTATAATAGTCCCTGACAAAGTAAGCAAGCCCATACTTGCCACCAATTGAAGCAAGAAATTTGCCAGAGAAAATTTCCCTATAACGCAATGAAAGGCGAGGGTTGGATAAGATCGGAACAACAACAAGAAAGTTCGTACGACTTCCATCAAAAAGGATGAAAGAGTTGGAGGCTTTGGCCTTTGTGTGGGCTGTTAAGTTATCTATTCACGGCATCTTTGAATCAGCAACCTTTGGAAGAACTACTGGAATGAAATGTACCGACCTTAATGAACTGAACTACTCTATTACATTATTTAAGGACCAACACCCCCTCAAAACCTCAAAAAGCACCAAGCCAATATTCTTTAAAACTAAAGAGCATCGCAGGCCTTAGATCACAATGGTTTTGTGTCTACAAGGTTAAACATTCCCCACGGCAAGCATAACAAATGCGAGAAGTCAGAAAATTTAACGAGGCCCAGACGTTGCTTTTAAGTGCTATGCTTATTTGATAAAGAGTGCGATGAGAAGCTAAATGACAGAAGAACATTCTTCGTTGTCGTTCAACATTAAAAAGTATTAATTGCTGTTACTTCTGTTCTGATGTGTGTTAATGAAAAGCTGTCAGTCGACGTTATTTTTAAATTGGTCTCTATGCAAATCAAATCTAATCACACCACCAGCAGACTCCACTACTGAACATTTCAAGTAATCTGTACAACCTGCGTACTGATCAAAAACGTTTGATTCGTTGTTGGAAAATTTAAAATAACGAATTCTGTGTAATACCTCAATATATCGTAATGTCATTATGTCAATGTCAATATGTCATTAAATTTAATGCCATACTTCCGTATAATTAACGTTATGTTATAAAAACTAAAGAGGAAAACAGTCATGAATATAAACAGCAATACTTACATATCTATGGTTGTAAGAGTGGGGATCATTATGTACACAGAAATGCTTAGAAAAGCTGGAGGAGGAAGAGTGGGGCCATTGGATCGTAATATAAACAGAAATGCTTAGAAAAAACTGGTGGAGGAAGAGTGGGGATCGCAACGTAAACACTAATGCTTATAAAAAACTGGTGGAGGAAGAGTGGGGATCGCAACGTAAACACTAATGCTTATAAAAAACTGGTGGAGGAAGAGTGGG
>JAAAKL020001932.1:0-28298 GCA_010016065.2 Carybdea cf. marsupialis auct. non (Linnaeus, 1758)
GCCGACTGCCGCGTCCGGAGGCCAGCCAATCGCGGGCGACGGCGCCCTACGTCGCGCCGCGCACCCCGGCCGAGGAGCTGCTGGCCGGCATCTGGAGCGAGGTGCTGGGCATCGCTCAGGTCGGCGTCGACGATAACTTCTTTGTCCTCGGCGGCCATTCGCTGCTCGCCACTCGCGTGCTCTCCCGGCTGCGCAAGATCTTCGCCGTCGAGATGCCGATGAACGTGCTGTTCGAGCAGCCGACGATCCGAGCCTTGGCCGCGGTCATCGAAGCCGCTGCCCGCGATGATCGCATCCCGCCGCTCGAGCGCGGTCCGATCGGTGAGCAAGTGCCGCTGTCGTTCGCCCAGGAGCGCTTCTGGTTTTTAGAACAGCTGAGTCGAGGCTCCAACACCTATAGCGTGCCTTACGCGTTGCTGCTCGAGGGCCGGTTGCAGGTGACCGCGCTCGAGCGTGCTTTTTCCGAGATCCTGCGGCGCCATGAGGGATTGCGCGCGTCGTTTCCCAACCGCGGTGGTCGGCCGAGCCTGCGCTTTTCAGAATGGCGACCGCGTTCGATTCCGCGGGTCGATCTCGAGCGTCTCGAAGAGTCCGCGCGGCAAGCCCAACTGCAGCGCTTGGTCACCGAAGACACCCTGCGGCCGTTCGACGTCGCCCGTGGGCCCCTGGCCCGTATCGCCCTGGTGCGCCTGGACGAGAAGCGTCACGGTCTGCTGCTCAACCTCCATCACATCATCGCCGACGGCTGGAGCTTGGGGGTTCTGATCCGAGAGATGGTCGGCCTCTACGATGCTTTCCTCTACGATCGGCCCTCGCCTCTGCCGCCCCTCGAACTGCAGTATGGCGATTTTGCCCGCTGGCAGCGCGGCTGGCTGCGCGACGACGCTCTCGAGGCGTTGCTCGACCACTGGCGGCGTCAGCTGGGCGAACGTCCGCCCGCCCTGACCCTGCCGGGCCAGCGCCAGCCGTCGCCGGATCGGCCGCCGCGTCCGGTCGACGGCACCTTCGAGCTGCCCGGCACGATCGCTGAGACCCTGAGTGAGCTCAGCCGGGAGCATGGGGTAACGATGTTCATGACCGGGCTGGCGGCCTTTGCCTCGGTGCTCGGCCGTTATGCTGGCGAGACGCGAGTCTTCCTCGGCACGCCGATCGCTAATCGCAACCGCATCGAGACCGAAGGGTTGATCGGTTGTTTTATCAATACCTTGGTGCTGGCGGTGGATCTGGACGGGGATCCGACCTTCAGCGAGCTGCTGAGGCGAGTGCGGGCCGTCTGCCTGGGCGCTTACGCCCATCAGGACCTGCCGTTCGAAAAGCTGATCGAAGCCTACAACCCGGATCGTGGGGTTCAGAATCCGCTGTTCCATGCCTTCTTTTCGCTCTCGGTCTCGGAGCTGCTCGGGCTGGAGGTTGAAGGTCTCGACATCCGACCGCTCGAATCACAGCAGGAGGGGATGCTGGGGGCGAAGTTCGATCTGGCGGCCACCATTTTGCCGTCAGAGACAGCGCTCGCGGTGGGCATGACCACCAACGCCGAGCTCTATCCGGAAGAGCTGGCCTCGAGCCTGCTGGCGGACTTTCGTCGCTTGCTGGTCGCCGTCGCCGAGCGCCCGGAAAGCAAGCTCTCGGAGCTGCCCGGCCCTGACGATGAGAAGCGCCGAGCGTTGGCCCAGCTCCTGAGCCAGCCCGAACCATCGGTGGCGGCGGCCGCAGCGAGCTCCGGGCCGCCCGCCGCGAAAGCAGGCTCAGAAGAGCGCCAAGTGGCGTCCCGCCGGTCGCGACTGAAGCAAGGGCTGGCGAAGCTGCCGCCGGCATTACGCGCCCGATTCGCCGCCCGGCTGGCCAAGAAGAAGACCGCGGCCCGAGCCTCCTCGACGATCCCGCGGCGTCGGGAATCCGGCCCGGCGCCGCTATCGCTGGCCCAGGAGCGGTTATGGTTTCTCGACCGGCTCGACCCGAACGCCCCGACTTACAACGTGCCGGTGGTGGCGCGGTTGCGTGGCGAGCTCGACGTCGGGGCTCTGGTGCGTGGACTGCGGGCGATCGTTGGTCGCCAAGACGTGCTGCGCGCTAGGTTCAAGACTTCCGAGGACGGTACGCCGATCCAGGTGATGGGTCCTTCGCCGAGGGTCGCGCTACCGGTGTTGGATCTGAGGGGCCTGACGAACGCAGCCTCGCACGCGCGGGCCCTGTTGCGCGCCGAGGCCCTGCGGCCCTTCGATCTGGAGCGTGGTCCGATCGCCCGCTTTCTCCTGCTGCGCCTGTCGACGGTCGACGCATATCTGGCGCTCAGCTTTCACCATATCGTTTTCGATGCCGGGTCGAGCAATGCGCTCTTCGGTGAGTTGGTGGCGCTCTATGAAGCCGAGCGCGCCGGACGACCGTCGCCGCTCGCCGAATTGCCGATCCAATACGCGGACTTCGCGGTCTGGCAGCGACGCTGGTTGGCCGGCGAGCGCCTGGAGCGCCAGCTCGAGTATTGGCGCCGGCAGCTCGAACGGGCACCGGCGATCCTGGCTTTACCTCGCGACCGTTCGGCACCCGCGGTCCAGACGTTTCGTGGCAACAGCCATGAATTTTGCCTGCCTGCGCGCCTGACACAGGCGATCGCCGGGCTCAAAGAAAGCTCGCAAGCGACGTCCTTCATGGTGCTGATGGCGGCTTTTCAAGGCTTCCTGCATCGACTCACGGGGGAGGGCGACCTGACGGTCGGCACGCCGGTCAGCGGTCGCGGCCGGCGTGAGGTCGAGGGGCTGGTCGGCTTTTTCGTCAACACCCTGGCGCTGCGCGTGCGGTTGACTGGCGAGCTGGCCTTTCGCGAGTTGCTCGATCGGGTTCGCCGCACCACCCTCGAAGCCTACGAGCATCAGGACGTGCCATTGTCGAGGCTGGTCGAAGAGCTTCAGCCGGAGCGGGTCGCCGGGCATGCCCCGTTCTTCCAGGTCGTCCTGATGGTCGAGAGCACGCCGCCGGGAGTCGAGATGGGCAACTCGAGAGTCGAGATCGAGACCCTGTCGCCGCCGGTCGCGAAAAGTGACCTGACCCTGGCGTTCGGTGAGAGCGCCAGTGGTCTCGACGCGGTCATCGAATACAACACGGATCTCTTCGATCGCACGACCATCCACCGCTGGGCGATGGGTTTGACCCGATTGCTCGACGCCGCTCTGATGGATCCGGAACACCGGCTCGTCGAGTTGCCGTTGATCGGTGAGGTGGAGCGACACGCAGTGCTCTGTGAGTGGAACGACACCCACAGCACTTTCCCCGAAGATGCGACCTTCCATGGGCTTTTTGAGCGTCAATGCCAGCGGACTCCGGATGCCGTGGCGGTGGTCGGTGGCGTCGACGTGGGACCGCCGGAGGTTCGGCTGAGCTATGCCGAGCTGGATCGACAGGCCGACGCTCTGGCGCGTCGTCTGAGCGCGCTAGGGGTCGGGCCGGAGAGCGTCGTCGGGCTGTGCCTGGAACCCTCAGTGGAGATGATCGTCGCGTGGCTCGGCATCCTCAAGGCGGGTGGAGCCTACCTGCCCATGGATCCTGAGCATCCGGCCGAGCGCGCGGCGTTTCAGCTCGGCAACGCCGGAGTGGAGGTCGTGGTCACCGAGCCGTGGCTGGAGTCGCGATGGCGTGAGCGGCCGCTGCGGACGGTTGGCTTGACCGCGGCTTTCCGCGTCCGGAGCCGGCAAGACGCCTGCGCTGCCAGCAATTCAGCGGGGCCGGAGAATTTGGCCTACGTGCTTTATACCTCGGGCTCCACGGGCCAGCCCAAGGGCGTGATGGTCCGTCATCGCTCCCTGGCGAATCTCTTCGGCATGTTCCACGACCGGATTCTGGCTCCTTATGCCGACCGGCAGTTGCGGGTCGCTTTGATGAGCTCGCTGGTCTTCGATGCCTCGCTGGCACAGCTGCTGGTTTTGCTCGAGGGTCATGCTCTGCACATCGTCTCGAACGACGCCCGGCGGGACGCCGACCTGCTGGTGCGTCAGTTGCAGCAGCAACCGCTCGACGTGCTCAACTTCACCCCGTCCCATCTGCGGGTGGCGATCGGCTGTGGTTTGCTGTCCGAGCCGCGTCTGACGCCGAGTCTGCTGCTGGCGGGCGGCGAGGAGATGGGGGATGATCTGCGGCGCCAGCTGGCGGAGGCCTCTGGACTTTCCGCCTACAACATGTACGGACCGACCGAAAGCACGGTCGACGCTTGCGGCGGCACGGTTCGAGCCGCAACCAGCGGTCGCGACGTCGGTCGACCGCTCGCCAACCTGAGGGCCTACGTGCTCGATGCGGGGGGCCGGCGGGTACCGATTGGCACACCTGGGGAACTGTGCGTCAGCGGTGTCGGCCTGGCCCGTGGTTACCTCGCTCGGCCGGGTTTGACCGCCGAGCGCTTTTGCCCGGATGGCCAAAGCGTGACTCCGGGACAGCGGAGGTACCGCACGGGAGATCGCGCCCGCTGGCAGGCGACCGGTCGGCTCGACTTTCTCGGACGTCTCGATCATCAGGTCAAGGTTCGGGGTTTTCGCATCGAGCTGGGCGAAGTCGAGGCGGCACTGCTCGAGCACCCGGCGGTGGAGCAGGGCGTGGCGATCCTACGGCGGGATCCGTCCGGCGACCCGCGCCTGGTCGCTTATGTGGTGGCCTGCGCTGAGGGCAGTGTCGAGATGGCCGAGCTGCGTCGATTTCTCGGCCGTCGCCTGCCGGATTACATGCTGCCGTCGGCGATCGTCGTGCTGGCGTCGTTGCCCCGGACCGCCAGCGACAAGGTCGACCGTCGAGCCTTGCCGGCCCCCGACGAGGAGTCGTTGGCCGGTACCCTCGCGCCGCGCGACGAGCTCGAGCTGCGACTCGTACGTCTGTGGCAGGAAGTCTTAGAACGGCGCCGAATCGGTGTCGCCGACGATTTCTTCGCCCTTGGCGGGCACTCTTTGCTGGCGGTCCGTCTGATGTCGCGGTTGGAGCAGGAGCTAAGCGTCCGGCTGCCGCTGTCCGCCCTCTTTGAGCGGCCGACGGTCGAAGCTCTGGCGGAGCTCCTGCGCCAGCAAGACGGGCCAACCCACCATCGACCGGTGAGGGTCGAGATCCAGCGGGGTGGCAGCGAGCCGCCGTTCTTCTGCGTCCATCCGGTGGGAGGCAACGTCTTCTGCTACGTCGATCTGGCCCGTGGCTTGGGATCCGACCGGCCGTTCTATGGTCTGCAGACACCCGAGCCCGCGCCCTGGGACGGCGAAGCGACGGTCGAAGACAAGGCGACCCTCTATGTCGACGCCGTGCGTCAGGCCCAGGCTAGTGGCCCGTATCACCTCAGCGGCTGGTCGATGGGCGGCCTGATCGCTTTCGAGATGGCTCGCCAGCTGGTCGCCGCTGGAGAGCAGGTGGCGACCCTCGCCCTATTCGATGTCGCCGCCCCGAGCCCGGGCGCGACCCTCGCGCCGATCGACGACGGCGAACTGGTGGCGATTTTTGCTCGTGACTTGGCCGGGCTGTGGGGCCTTGCGGGTCCGTCGATCGAAGATTTCGCCGGACTCGACACCGACGACGCGTTGCGGCGCTTGCTCCTCCAAGCGGAACAGCTGGGGGCCCTGCCTGCGGGCCTCGAGCTCGACCACGTCCGCCGTCTCTTCAACACTTTCGCGAGCAATCTGCGGGCTGCCGCCCGCTATGCACCGCGCAACTACGACGGCCGCTTGACCCTATTCCGAGCCCTTGGATCGGGCGAGGAACCCACGGATCCGACTCTCGGCTGGAATGCTTTTGTCGGCGGCGGGGTCGAGATCGAGACGCTGGCCGGCGATCACTACACGATGTTGCGTGAGCCGCACGTGGTGAATCTGGCGGCGGGTCTGACGCGTTGCCTGAGCGGTCCTGGAACGGAGGCTGAGCGATGAAGCGTCTGCTGTCGTTCCTGTTTCGATTCTCCCCCGGCTGGCTCGGGCTGGCGCTGGTTCTGAGCGTCTTGACCGGTGCTGCCAATGCCGGGCTGATCGCCATCGTCAATCGAGCGATCGCTGGCGATAGCGAAGGGATGGGCGTCGCCTCAGGCTCCCTGATCTGGGGCTTCGTCGCTCTGTGCGTGACCCTGCCACTGGTGCGCGTGGCTTCCGAGATCCTGATCTGCCATCTCGCACAGAGCGCGATCTTCGAGCTCCGCTTGAGTCTCAGCCGGCAGATTCTGCAAGCGCCGCTCAGGCAGCTGGAGGAATACGGCGCCAGCCGATTGCTGGCGACGCTCACCAACGACGTCATGAGCCTGAGCAATGCCCTGGTATTGATCCCTTACCTGAGCATGAATGTCGCCATCTTCGTGTTCTGTGCGGGCTATCTCACCGTTCTCTACTGGCCAGCAGCCGTCGGAGTGTTGCTCGCGACCGGCTTCGGGGTGCTCTTATTCCAGCTCGTCGGCGCCCGGGCGCAGCGCTTCTTCGACCGCTCGCGGCGCGAGCTCGATTCGCTCTATCACCATTTTGAGGCGTTGACCGAAGGCACCAAGGAGCTGAAGCTGCACCGCGGCCGCCGTCAGGCCTTCTTGTCAGAGGTGCTCGAGACGACGGCGAGCTCGTTTCGCCGCCACTTCGTCACCGCCAACGCTTATTTCGCCAGCGCCGGCAGCCTCGGTCACATCCTATTTTTTGTCGCCATCGGTGTCCTGGTCTTCTATCTGCCAGGCCAGACGCCAGCGATCACCCGGGAGATCGTGACCGGCTATGCGCTCGCCTTGCTCTACTTGATTGTGCCCTTGACCGCCCTGACCTCGGCGATGCCGGCTCTCGGAATGGCGGTCGTCTCCTTACGCAAGATCGAGTCACTGGGTTTGTCGTTAGCGGATCTGGCGATCGAGCAAGACGCCACACCGCTCCGCGAACCGACGTGGCAGCGCCTCGAGCTCGCGGGCGTCACCCATTCCTACTACCTGGAAAAAGAAGATCGGGCCTTCACTCTCGGCCCAATCGACCTGGCCTTCGAGCCTGGCGAGCTGACCTTCCTGATCGGAGGCAACGGCAGCGGCAAGACCACCCTGGCCAAGCTGCTGTGTGGTCTCTATCCCCCGGAGCACGGTGAGGTCCGGCTCGACGAGAAGGCTCTGAGCGACGCCGACCGCGACGCCTACCGGCAGTATTTCAGCGCCGTCTTTTCCGACTTTTACCTGTTCGAAAGCCTGCTCGGCATCGAAACCCGTCACCTGGACCCTATCGCCCGCAGCTACCTGCAAAAGCTCCAGCTCGATCACAAAGTGAAGGTTGATGACGGGGCGTTGTCCACCTTGGCCCTGTCCCAAGGCCAGCGCAAGCGGCTAGCGCTGTTGACCGCTTACCTGGAAGATCGTCCGATCTATCTCTTCGACGAATGGGCCGCGGATCAGGATCCGATCTTCAAAAAGATCTTTTACGACGTCTTGCTGCCGGAGCTCAAGGACCGGGGCAAGACCGTCATCGTCATCAGTCACGACGACCACTATTACGGCGTCGCCGACCGCGTCGTCAAGCTCGACTATGGGCAGATCGAGTACGACCGGCCGACGTCGGCAGGTCGTCCTCTGAAGCCTCGCGCCCTGGATTCAACGTTTCGTTCACGCGCTGCTGGCGCGAACTCAAGCTCTCTGGAGTCAAAGGCAACCTGAAGGAACTACAAGGAGAATCACCATGTACATTCTCGGCCTCAATTGTGCTTACCACGAGTCGTCCGCCTGCCTTCTCGACGAGGGTCGACTGGTGGCGGCGGCGGAAGAAGAGCGTTTCAACCGCCGCAAGCACGCCAAGAAATCCGAAGTCGGCAACGCCGACCGACTGCCGACCGGCGCCTTGCGCTTCTGCTTGGAAGCGGCTGGGCTGGGGACCGCCGAAGGTGAGCTCGATTTGAGCTCGGTGGACGTCATCGGCTTCTCTCTACAGCCGGACGTCCGTTATCAAGCGAACATCGCCCATTACCACCCCTATCCGATCGCCGACGGCGACTTCGGCACCGAGTCCGGGGAGGCGCGCTTTCGCGATCTCTGCCTGGCGGTCGAGCCAGCCTTGCGCGACCTGGGGTTCCGCGGTGAGCTGCGCTACCTCGACCACCACGTCTGCCATGCCGCCAGTACCTTTTTCCAGTCGCCGTTCGACGATGCCGCGGTGCTGGTGATCGACGGCATCGGCGAGTACGACTCGACGACCCTCTATCGCGCCGACAGCGGTCAGCTGGAGCCGATGTTCAACATTCCATACCCCAACTCCCTGGGCTTTCTGTGGGAGAAGCTCTCCGCCTACCTCGGCTTTGACGAGTACGATGCCGCGAAGGTGATGGGCC
This sequence comes from Carybdea cf. marsupialis auct. non (Linnaeus, 1758), assembly GCA_010016065.2. Classification (NCBI taxonomy): domain Eukaryota; kingdom Metazoa; phylum Cnidaria; class Cubozoa; order Carybdeida; family Carybdeidae; genus Carybdea; species Carybdea cf. marsupialis auct. non (Linnaeus, 1758). The sequence goes on from JAAAKL020001932.1 coordinate 8,281, forward strand.
TGGCGTCGTTCGGCGATCCGGAGTACTTCAGCCGACCCTGGGCACGGATGGTGAGAATTGGCGCTGATTTTCGCATCGACGACGACATCGCCCGGTTCCGCTGCCAAGACTTCTCCCAGCTCGAAGAGCTGTTCGGCCTGCCCAAACGTGGCGAGCCGATCCAGGCGGTCAATCCCGACAACCAGCCCTATGCCGACGTCGCCGCCGGCTTGCAGCATCTCACCGAGGAGATCGTGTTGGCCCTCGCCGCGCGGGCGGCAGAGATCCATCCTCGGCGTCTGTGCGTCTCGGGTGGCGTCGGCCTCAACTGCGTCGCCAACGGCCGCCTGCTGCGCGAGGGGCCGTTCGAGGAAGTGTTCATCGAGCCGGCTTGCAACGACGGCGGCACCGCCATCGGCGCCGCCTATTACATCCACCACTGCCTCCAAGGCGGCGAGCGAGCCGAGTCCAGCGGCTCCGCCTACCTCGGACCCGGCTTCAGCACTGACGAAAGCCGTCAAGCCCTCGACGCCCAAGGGCTCAAGTATCGAGAGAGCGACGATCTCGAGCGCCAGGTCGCCGAGTTGCTAGCTGCCGGCCACATCGTCGCCTGGTTTCAGGGCCGTATGGAGATCGGGCCCCGGGCCCTCGGCAACCGCAGCATCTTAGCCGATCCGAGAAGCGCCGATTCCGTGACTCAGCTCAACAACAAGACCAAGCATCGGGAACCTTTTCGACCTTTCTGCCCGAGCGTGCTGGAGGAAGAAGCGACGCACTGGTTTGACTGCGGCGGGCGTCTCCACCTGCCGGCAAATTACATGCTCTCCACCTACGACGCCTTGCTGGAGAAGCGGGACTTGATCCCGGCGGTCGTGCATGTCGACGGCACCGCCCGTATTCAGGCGGTGAGCCGAGCGACCAACCCCCGGTACCACCGTTTGATCGAGGCGTTCCATCAGCTCACCGGCGTGCCGATGGTGCTCAACACCTCGTTCAATGATCAAGAGCCGATCGTCTGCACCCCGGAAGACGCGCTGGCGACTTTCCTCGGCACCCGTATCGATTACCTCGTGCTCGACGATTTCATCGTCTCCAAACAAGAGAACCGCGTCGCCACTGCCGTGCCCGACGTACCGCTGGAAACCTACTTCGAGAAATTACGCTGATGCAAACCCAGATCGATAGCCTCGACCGCCTCGAGCTTCAGGAAGCGGCTGACGTCACGCTCTACAGCACCGCCGGCCAGGTGATCTCCGCGCGTCGTTTCGCCCGCCAAAATCTGGAGCGGCTCTCCCCCTATGAACAGTCCATTGTTCGTGACCAGCTCGAGGCCCTGCCGGGCCGCGACCGCTTGCCTTTCGAGCGGCCGGTGTTGCGCACCCGGTCATTGGCCGATGGCCGCGAAGAGCTGGCGGCGCGGCGCTCAGGCGCACGCTCGGCGTTTGTGCCGGAGAAGCGGCTCAAGCTCAAGGGCTGCCGGCCGGAGCCGGCGGAGTTTCCGGAATGGGTGCTCGACGACGACTTCCAGCTCCAGGTGCGCACGATTCCGTTCGGCGTCCTCGAAGCCGAGGGCGCGGCCCGGGAGATCCTCTCCTATTGCTTCTTGCAGGCACACGGGCTGCCGGCGGCTCAGACGCCGGTGGCAGTTTTCGAATATGGCGACTCCGGCGCCGACGGCTACTCCCTGATCAGCGAAGTCGACAGTGACGAACGCCTGGAGTCGCGCCTGGACGGCGACGGCATGACCGTCCACCGACTGCTGCGCCTGTCCGACTCCGGGGATCGCCCCGGCTTGCTCGGTCGCGAGATCGGTTTGCGCGGCATCGAGCAGGGCAGCTACGTGCGCGATAAAGCTCGAATGCTCGTCGACCTCAACTTTCATGGCGGCTTTCGCGGCGTGCTCAACAGCAACATCGGCAATGACATGGTGGCCGACGGAGAGGTGGTGGCGCTGTGCGACTTCGATGATTTCTCCGTCCACCAACTGCCAGCGCGCGAAGATGGACCGGCGATCCGGCGCTTCGTCATTCGAGCGGTGCTCGAACTGCTCAAGTCGAGTCTGCCGATTGTCGACTACCTGGACTTGGAAGGCCTCGGCGCCGACCGGGTGAAGCGATCCTTGGCCGACAGCTACCGCGCCAAGAGCTCGCTTTTCAGGACCTATGCCGAGCTCCTGCGCGAGCGGGCCCGCGAGCAGGGTTGGAGCGATCGGCAAGTCGCGAGGGCGATCGACGAAGCCTTCGAATTAGACGTTGCCTCCGAGATTCTCCACGAGCTGATCCCAAATTCCTTGACTCTGTCGAAGTTCACCCTCGACTCGTGCTACGTGCCGCACAACTGAGCCCTGCCGCGCTAGCCATCGACCCTGCCCCAACGCCTCCTTGAGCCCGGAGAGACCATGGATATCTTGAAGAATGACCTCCGCTTCGCGTTACGCAACCTGCTGAAGAACCCGGGATTCACCCTGGTCGCCGTTCTCACCCTGGCCTTGGGTATCGGCGCCAACACCGCCATCTTCACCGTCGTCCGGAGCGTCTTGCTGGAATCCTTGCCGTTTCCAGGATCCGAGCGCGTTCTGTGGGTTTACAACACCAACCATGAGCTGGGCCTGTCGAGCTTCAGCCTTTCGGTGCCCGACTTCATGGACATCCGCGAGCAGAACGGTGTCTTCGAGGCGATGACGGCGGTGATGAGCTCCAACTTCAGCCTGATCGGCGAAGGCGTCGCGCCGCAGCGTCTCTCGGGCCTGCAGGTGACCGCCGACTACCTGCGGGTCTACAACGTCGAGCCCGCCCGCGGACGATCGTTCTCAGAAGGCGAAGACCTGCCAGGCGCCGCGCGGGTCGTGATGCTGAACCACGGCTTCTGGCAACGCCAGTTTGGCGGCGCCGACGTGCTCGGTCGAAAACTCACGCTCGACGGCGAGAGTTATGAAGTGGTCGGTGTGTTGCCGCCGGGTCTCCAGGAGACCCGCGACCTTTTCGTGCCGCTGGCGCTCGAGTACCAGCCGGACCGGCGTGGCTTTCATCCGTTGACGGTCTTCGGCCGGCTCGCGCCGAGCGCCACCGTCGAACAGGCGGACGCCGAGCTGAAGCGCCTCGCCGCCGCTCTGGAGGCCGAGTATCCTGAGACCAATACCGGCTGGAGCGCCGGAGCGCAGCCGCTCGAAGAGATGTTGATCGAGGACATCCGCCCGATCCTGCTGTTGCTCGCCGGCGCCGTTGGCCTGGTGCTGTTGATCGCCTGTGCCAACGTCGCCAACCTGCTCTTGGTGCGCATGGGTGCGCGCCAGCGGGAGGTCGCGTTGCGCACCGCTCTGGGCGCCGGTCGCGGGCGTTTGATCCGTCAATTCTTGACCGAGTCCTTGGTTCTGGCGCTGGTCGGCGGCGCGCTCGGGGTAGTCCTGGCGATTCGCGGCACTCAAGTTTTGGTCACGATGAAAGCGGATCAAATCGCCAATGCGGAGTCGATCGTCGTCGACGGCGGTGTCTTGGGCTTTGCCCTGGCGTTGTCTGTGGCGACCGGTCTCGTCTTCGGCCTGCTGCCGGCGCTTTTCGCTTCCAAGCGCCAGCTCGGGGCGAGCCTCAAGGAGGGGGGGCGTGGGCAAGCCGGTGGCAAGCAGGGGGCACGGGTGCGCGGCACCTTGGCGATGGCCGAGGTGGTGGTTGCGGTGCTGCTGCTGGTCGGGGCGGGACTGTTGATCCGCAGCTTCAACCGATTGCTCGACGTCGATCCGGGCTTCAATCCTGAGGGCACCTTGGCCGCTCAGTTGCAGTTACCGCCAGCGAAGTACGGCGGGGACCCCCAGCGGATTCTGGCTTTCTATCGTCAAACGATCGAGCGTCTGACGGCGATTCCGGGGGTCGAGAAGGCCGCGGCCGCGGCGCCCCTGCCGCTGATTGGCGATAGCTGGATGAATAGCTTTGTGATCGAAAGTCGCCCGGTGCCGGCGCCCGATCAGCGGCCCCGGGCCAATATGCGCGTCGCCACCGGTAGCTACTTTCAAACCTTGGGCATCCCGCTGCTGCGGGGTCGGGTCTTCACCCCTGCGGACGACTTCGAAGCGCAGCGGGTGATCGTAATCAACGAGAGTACAGCCGAGCGTTTTTGGCCGGGAAAGGACCCCCTCGGTCAGCGGGTGACGTTCGACAACCCGGAAGGAGAGCAGATCACCTGGTGGAATGTGATCGGCATCGTTGGCGACGTCCACCATCGGGCCCTGGCCGTGCCGACCGATCCTGAAATCTATTATTCCTACGACCAGTTCCCGGCGATCAATGCGACGCTATTGCTCCACACGAATGCCGATCCTATGCAGCTGGTGCCGCCGCTGCGCGAGGCGCTGGCGACCGTCGACCCCGAGCTGCCGCTGTTCAATGTTCGAACTTTAGAGCAGCTGATCGACGACTCGGTCACCCAGCCGCGGGACAACAGCCTGCTGTTTGGTTTCTTCGCCGCCTTATCGCTCTTCCTCGCCATCCTTGGGGTTTACGGTGTGGTGAGCTATTCAATTGGCCAGCGGCGACGGGAGTTGGGCGTCCGCCTGGCCTTGGGGGCGCCGCGCGAACAGCTCTTCCGTATGGTGCTCGTTCAGGGGATGCGGCCGGTTCTGATCGGCGTCGCCATCGGTTTGCTGGTGGCGTTTCTCGCCAGCCGGACCCTGGCCAGTATGGTCTATGAGGTCAGTGTTACCGACGTGACGACCTACGCCTTGGCGGCGCTCTGTCTGGCGGCAGTCGGCGCCGTCGCCTGTGCGATTCCAGCCTTGCGCGCGACGCGGATCAATCCGGTGACCATCTTGCGAGAGGAGTGAATCAGCGAGTCAGCTCCGACGATGCTGATCGCAGGATAAGATCCCGCTCCTATGGATCTTCTGCATACCGCTCACGTTCCACCCGGCGATGGACCTTTCCCGACGATCGTCGCGCTTCACGGTTGGGGCGCCAGCGCCCATGATTTGTTGGGTCTGGCGCCGATGCTTCCTAGCACCTTATTCCTCTGTCCTCAGGGCAAAACCGAGCTCGAGATCGGGCCTGGCGTCGCGGGCTACGGTTGGTTTCCCCTGGTGCGCGGACAGCCGCCGGAGCCGCGCGCTTTCTTGCGGGCGAGCAGCGAGCTGCGGGACTTTGTCACCGAGGCCGGTGAACGATATCCGATCGATCGCCGTCGGCAAGTGATCCTGGGCTTCAGCCAAGGCGGATTGATGGGCTACGATCTCGCGCTGCGTACGCCCGAGCACTTCGGCGGTCTGATCGCGCTGTCGTCCTGGTTGCCCGAATTGCTAGCCGCGAACTTACCGCAGAAGCCCGAACAGCAGGGTTTCCCGGTGTTGGTCATTCATGGCACCGAGGACGCCCAGATCGAAATCGATCGGGCCCGTGAGTCACGCCAGGCGCTCGAGCGCTTCGGCGTCGATCTCACCTACCGAGAGTTCGCCATGGGGCATGAGATTCGTCCCGAAGCCCTGCAGACGATCGCGGACTGGTTGCGCAAGGTCGTCTGAGCTTTCCCTCGACGAGCAGCGGCGGATCATCCCGCCGGCAGCAGCTTCAGCTGGTGGACCGTCGGCCCGGGCAGGAAAGGCGTCGCCTCGCCGTCGGCCCAGGGGTTTTAACTTTGGGTCGAAGAAAGCTCTTTTCGACCCTGATGATGCTGACGCCTATCTTGTCACGCGCACTTTAAGTGCGAAGCAAATCGTACAAGCGAGCCTCGGCCCAAAATGCGCGAGGGGTCGGGAGCGTCAGCATCGTCAGATTTAGGCCCGGTTTACTGGCAGACGGAGCTACAGCTGCTGTCGGTCGCACAGCACCATTGGATGCATGAATTTCTTTGAGCAGGGGGAAGCGTCGCGCAGTCTCTCACGCACTGACAGATACCCCCCATCTCGACCAAACCTTCCATCAGGCCGAAGCTGATCTGCTCTGCTGGACTGGATTCACATCCCTCCCCAGAGGTCACGAGCTGATGGCTGTTTCCCACAGCGTTGGCATCCTCCGTCGCCTCCTTGGTTTCACAGTTCGCAGAGCCTGCGCCAGCATCACAATTCTTCTCCAGATCAGCGACCGGAGTCGGGGCAAACTCGGCCGCGGCCTTGACCGTGCTGAGACGGTCCAGGTCTCCGGCCCAGACCGTTGTCGGTATGAGCAGGGCAAGGATCAAAAAGAATGTGTTCTTCCAGAGGATCTTGGGCTTTTGCATGGCTCTCTCCTTCAAGGATGAGTGGAATTTTTGAACGATAAGCCTTGTGCTAATCGATGTCAAACGTTGGGCAGAGATTTACGGTCAACCGCACTGCTGAATCAGGCGGTGCCTGTTCCCGATTAGACGGCGCTCGTTTCGGCCCAGTGGACCTGAAGCGAGACCATGTAAGCGGACGGCAACCGGTCCGGATGGCGTAAGGTAGCGGATCGCTGTCTGTGGTGATGGTTTTCCCGTTGAAGTTGCGGAATCTCGCCGTTCCAGGTACCTTGTATAAAGATGTGCACATCGTGCATCGAGGTTGAGTAGAGGAGACCGACATGACCAAGACTCGAGGCATCCGCGTTTCTTTGGATCTTGACCGTGAGATCGCTCGCGAGGCGAAGGCTCGTGGCACGAGTTGGTCGGCGATGAGTCAGACCTTAATGGCTGAGGCCATCAAGATGCGCCGGGCGCCGGGAGTTATTTTCGTTGACGGTCCGGCAGGGAGACGGGCCGTGGTCGCCGGGTCGGGTCTCGATGTCTGGGAGGTCATCGCAACGTGGCAGCGATGCAACAGCGATTACCAGGCATTGAGAGAAGAGTACAACTGGCTGACGGAACCCCAGCTCAGGTCTGCCCTCGGGTTCTACAAGTTGTACCCGGAAGAGATCGAACGTCGGCTCGAACGCGAGCGGAGTTGGACACCCGAGCAACTGCGTCGTGAACTGCCTTTTGCGGCTCCTCGCATGACAGAGCGTGAATGAAATTCTTGCTCGATGAGGATCTCAATCCAAGAGTGGCTGAGGTCGGTCGCGGGTTAGGCCTGGGTGTTGCCAGCGTTCATGAGATCGGCCGTCGAGGGCTCGATGATCGTGAGCAGCTCGAGCTCGCGGCTGCCGATGAGCAGATCTTTGTCACCCGAAACCGTGACGACTTCATTCAACTCACGGTCGAGTTCTACCAGGCCAGTCGGCCACACTTCGGCGTCCTGGTTGTGCCGTATAGCCTGCCGAACAACCAGCCAGAGCGGATCGCTCATGCCTTGAAAGCTTGGTATGAGCGGCAGGTGCCCTACGGAGAGCCAAGTCTTTACTTCATCGATTTCCTAGAGTCATGAGATCTGGTCTGGCGAGCGCTCGTCAGGTGTCCCTGGAAGCTAAAGAGCTTGAGAGCAGCTGAGTACCTCGAGGAGCCAGAAAATTCCGCAAGAGCGGCAGTCCTCATGAAGTCGCCGGCCCGCGCCGTTCTGCTCAAGGCCCCAAATCCCTGGGGCCTCTACGACATGTTGGGCTATGTGTGGGAGTGTTGTACGGACCCGTGGAAGACGGATCCGTACAACGAAGAAGAATGGTTCGGTCCTTCGAGCTACCAAGACAGGCCCGATGAGGTGCGTGCCGATCCCGAGAGCCACCGAGGCAACTTCAGGATCATGCGCGGGCTCGTGGGCCGACAAGGCCCGTTGCCTACGCGCGGCGTCTCGCATTGGCCACGTTCCTGGCGTCTGCCGTTCCGATATGGGTTTTCGTTTGAGTCGCAGATCGGGCTAGAGGAAGCGATCCGACAGCCAACACTTCGGTGGATGCTGCACCTCGCTGCTGCTTAAAAGCAGTTGCAATGTCCGTCAGCGCAGAAGCCTCCTGGCCCCCCACAAGAGCTATTGCATGCTGCTGGGTCGCAAGAGGCGGTTGAGCATATTGGACAGTATGTTCTGACTCCACCGCAAACCACATAGCCTTGCTGACCACGAGGGCAATCGTGACGAACCTTGCGAGATGGGCAGCCGCCTGTGCACGATACAGTCACTGATGTTCCTGAGCAGCCCATCGTAGCCGTGCAAAGCATGGGGATAGGTTCTTGCGGTATGAGATTATTTGTGAATTCCAGCCCAAGGCCTTGGGTAACGGCCTGCTCTTCTGCATCTGACGTGTCTGGCTGCGCAGAGGGTGAGCTGCCATCGCCAGCGTTGTCAGATATCTTGACAGCAGGAGGCTGATTGCCCATTTCTTTAGCAGTATTTTGCTCAGCAAACGCCACGCTAACTGTTAAAAGTGCACAAATAAAAATTATCATCGATGTCAAACGAAATTTGTTGATCGTGTTCACGCTGTGTCTCCGTTTTCTGGTCTCAGTCGATGATTTCGGTCATATGCAAGCGCTTCCATTGCTTTGACTGTAGTTTCTTACCTCCTTTCAAAATCCCTGCTGCTACCCCCCACATGAGACGAGGTTGAGTGATTTTCGACGATTGCGAGCCGAGTCTGGGAATCGAAAAGTCTGTGACTTGGGGAAATTTTACCCGGGTCCAGATGAATAGTCAATTCAATTTCTCTACTCTCGCGTGGCGCGACCCTGGGCTGAGTCAACCGCGCATGACGCGGTGGCCTATGGACTCTTATTCCGCTGATGGAAAGGGGCTTAGGGGCTGTCAGCGGCAGCCAGATGCTCTAGAAGACGCCTCCCGGCATTCTCCGGGAGAGGCTGACAAGAACAACAATCGGATCAGACAGCTGACGCTACCGACGTATCCCCGTGAGCACCGGAGTCAGACTTCAGGAGCGAGTTCCCGTTCCGTCGACTCATAGTCGAGTGAGGCGCCGTTGATCCAGCGTTCGGCCATGAGCTTCTTGTCAGAACTCTTGACTCGCTCGCGGATGAGCTCCGCTTGCCGTAAGACGGCAGGAGGTCCCGAGCCAGGTTGAAGTCAAGCGCCAGCCCGAGGATCTTTCACCGACGAGCCCTTGAGCGCCACATTGCCACATCTTTGGCCACGAGGATCGCGGATTGATGCAGAACTTCCAGATCGGTATCTTGACGTCATCGGAGAAATTGACTCGGCAGATCTAACGCTGCTCGACGAGCAGGGCTAAGGGGCGATTCCCTGGCCAACAAAAAGCTGCAGCGGTGACGTTGAAACCAATCTGGAGTCATCCGTTAACTGTGGTGGCCACAATGGACTGTATCGATGGCAATCTGAAGTCGCACCTCAATTCATTGGAACCAATGGGGCCTCATCGTATATCAGATGGTGACTCATTGGTTCATATAATCCTGTATCTGATGTCAGATCGCCTCAATAATTTTTGTAAATGGGCCTGTCTATAGTCCTTTCGCGGCGAAGACAGACGTATAAAGGCCGCGTTGAGATGAGATAGCGATCTAAATAGCCATATAAGAAGTGCTTCGGTCGCGTAGATCAGGATTTTAAGCCAAATACTCAAGCATTCGTCATATAGGGCACCTGTTGGCGCCAGATAAGACGGTCGCCGACCGACGCTCGACGGCACAACTCACGGAAGCATGGCCGATCCAAGAGCAACGAAGCGCAGAGCTTGACCGGCACAGTGCTAAGCGTGGTCAAGGCCCTGAAGCCCGACGCTCCATCTCTTGCCGGTAGACCGTCCAGAACGTGGCGTTACGCACGCTTTCGTCGACCGTGGCCGGCGTGTGACGATACTCCGGATACTCCGCCAGGACCTGGGTGCGGATCCGCTCCGGCAATTCCAGCCAGTCATAGAAGCGACGACAGCGGGCGTGGTAGACGAGCACACCTTCGTGGTCGTCCACACCCATCCAAGGGAGCCACGGACCGACCCAAGTCCAACTGCCGCGCATAACTTCTCGGTGGGCTCAGCGTCGCCGATCACCACGCCGTAGTCGGCGCGGGTTTCTCAGCCGAAACAAGCCCTTTAGCGACATCGGCTTCGACGTCTTCCGCCGGGCAGTCCAACGGATCTTTCCAGCCACCGCCGTCGGCGTCCATCTGATGCCCAAACATCGGCGACCAGCCGACCTAACCGGCTCTATCTTTCAGCCAACTCAGCCACGCGCCAACTCGGTCAAGCCTCCACAGCCGATCTGAATTGCCGAAACTGAACAGCAAGTTCAGTTTGCATCGTGAAGCCCGAAGCGATATCTATACGCGGCCAGAGACGTCCTTACTTGCTGACCAACGCGGCATCAAGATCACCGCGGAGGATCACGGAGCAGCCGTCGGATGAAGTAACTTCACATGCGTCCTGGCGATTGAATCCCTGGCTCCCAAGCTCGCGCGCTAGCCGAGCCAGCACACCATAGATTCGTCGGTAGACCTCCGCCTGAGCGAGACCGGTCTCGCGAGCGATCTCCGGCCCGCTCCGCCCTTCGAGGAAGCGCTGTCGGACCAGTCGGCGCTCGTCAGGAGTAAGTTCCCTCAATGCCGCCCGAGTGGCTGCGAGAAGTTTCTCGGCTTTGGAACATCGCTCTTTCTCTCTCATGCGCTCCGCACTAACTGGCGGAACTGTGGGCTCAACGTGGTCGAGAGGGACCAAGATCGGGCGTCGGCATGCCGCCAACTCACAAGCGAGGTCGACAAGCGTCCGGGTCTGGCGGTGGGGCCGCTGTGATCGAACCACTGCCGCCGCCGTGCTCGGTTCCAGACGGTCGCGACGAACAAGCCGGTCGAGCTGAACTGCGGTGGTTCCCAGTCGGCGGGCTCTGGCGGTTGGTTTCCAGCGACCCCAGCGGGCATTGGTAAGATCGATCCAGAGACGTTCGATGACACGCGCGAGATAGCTTGCCCAGTGTGCGACGTGTTGGGAGCTGGAGAAGATCTTCTGTTCCCGCTCAACCAACTTTTCCATCGCGAAAGACCACAGCTCCTCTCGATCCTCTTGCGAGAGCCCCCGTCGTCTGGCGAGCGAATCGATGGCTTGGGCGATGGTCTCCAGGTGCTTGGCCACGAGTTGCCCGCTCCCGAGCTCTTCCCTGTGCTCTTCGTTCCTCATCTTCTGGCGCTCCTTTCATTGTTTGATTAACAGACGGCTGACGCCGCGAAAGCGAACACGTTCGGCTACAATCTGCTCAAGTGATGGCGGATTCAGAGGTCCCTGGCGTGGCGCTGACTGAGACAAGAGAACTTGTGCGCCAGGCGAAGAGCGGCGACCAAGGCGCGTTGGCAACCCTGGGCAACCGCTATCGACCCCGCCTGTGTCGCTGGGCGACTGGGCGTGTGCCAGCCGATCTTCGAGGGCTCCTCGAGACTGAGGATTTGGTCCAAGAGGCGTTGCTCAAGACTCTCACGCACTGCAATCGGCTACAGCGCTCCGGAGCGTTTCAGAGTTATCTCCGCAGCATTGTGCTAAACACCTTGCGCGACGAGATACGACGCTGTCGCACGATCGCGCTCGATCCTGATAAGCCGGTGGCGGATCCGGCCCCCTCGCCGGCGGAACAGCTCGTGGGGCGCGAACTGGTGGAGCGTTACGAGAGGGCGCTCGGCGAATTGCCAGAGCGCGATCGAGCCGCCATCGTCTCTCGCCTGGAGTGGAACCTATCTTATCGCGAGCTCGCAACCGAGCTCGACTTTCCTTCCCCCGATGCCGCGCGTATGGCTGTCTCGAGAGCGCTCTTACGACTCAGCCGGTGGATCCGTAGTGTCCAGTAACTCTGACAAGCAGCTACTTGAGATCGCCCAGGCGGTGAGCGACCGTCGTAACTCGAAGTGGATGGATGACTTCTCCCAGCTTGGGGAAGAAGACCAGGAAACCGCCGCCGTGCTCGCAGCGCTTGCGCGCCTGTTCAGAGCTGACGATCAAGAGGCCCACGTCCTTGGCGCGACGCGCTCCTGGGGACCTTTCGACATTCTCGGGCGGGTCGGCAACGGTTCTTTCGGCGAGGTCTACCGCGCCAGAGACCAGCGGCTCGAGCGAGAAGTGGCACTCAAGTTTCTTCGGGCAGGTGCCAATGCTCCGAAAGACGCCGACGTCTTCCGTGAGGGCAAGCTACTTGCCCGAGTGAAGAGCGAAAATATCGCAAAGGTCTTCGGCGTCGAGAAATATGGCGGTCAGGTTGGGATCGTCATGGAGTTCATCGAGGGAGAAGATCTGGCTTCGTTGGTAGCGGCTCGTGGACCGCTAAGTGCTCGCGAGGCAGCGCTGATCGGCGTCGATCTGTGCCAGGCGCTCGCTGCTCTGCACCACGCGCGAGTGCTGCACCGTGACGTCAAAGCTGAAAACGTGCTTCGTGAGGCCGGTGGCCGTACGGTGTTGGTTGACCTCGGCATCGGTGCGGAACTCGGAGAGTTAGCTCCGACCCGGGGAACACCCTTGTATCTGGCACCAGAGTTCTTCTTGGGTGTGCAACCCACGCCGCAGAGTGATCTCTACGCACTTGGGGTGCTTCTTTTCTACTTGATTAGCGGTCGTTTCCCGGTCGAAGCCGAGACGTTCGAGGAACTGCGCCAAGCTCATCGGGCGGGTCACCGCCTGACTCTGCGCGACGCGCGGCCGGATGTACCGTGGAGCTTTGCCCAGGTGGTCGGAGAATGTCTCCGGCCGGATCCGCGGGACAGACTAGCAAGCGCCGGCAAGCTTGAGCGACATCTACGTGCGATCCTGGACCCCGGAGGCTATTCCGAGGGCCGCCAATGGCCACGGAGGCAACGCCTGGCAGCGGGCATGATCGCCGCAGTAATCGCCATGGTGCTGTTGTGGCTCGCCTTGTCACGTCTCGATGAGGGTCGGCGAGCGCCGCAGAGCCGGATCGTGATCGGTGAGATTGTCAATCGCACAACCGAGCGCTTGTTCGATCACGCGCCGCAGAACGTGTTACAACTTGGCCTCGAGAACGCCCGAGACCTGTCAGTGCTGCCCCGCGAGCGGGTTCATGAGGTGTTGCGGCGGATGAACCGCAATCCCGAGACCCAACTCGTCGGCAAAGTTGGCCGCGAGCTATGCCTGCGTGAGGATTACGAACTCTTCGTCGAAGGCACTTTGGAGATCTCTAGCGCGAGCTACGAGCTCCGTCTCCAGGGCAGCGATTGCCAAAGCGGAGAACTGCGGTTTCAACGACAACGTTCCTTCATCTCGAAGAACGAGCTGACGGAAGCGATGGACGATCTGGTACGCGACCTGCGGCACGAGTTGGGTGAACTTGAGTTTAGCGATTCCACCCCGCTTGCCGAAGCGACGACCTCCTCCCTGGAAGCCCTGGCACACTTCTCAGAAGCTGTTGTGCATCAGCAGTCGGGCGACCTTGTGATGGCCCGTGAGCTTCTTGAAGTGGCGATAGAGGAAGATTCGAATTTCGCCCTCGCATATGCTCAGCTAGCGACCTGCCGTAATGGCCTCGGCGATCTTGCCGGTGCCCTCGAAGCGGCCGAGGCAGCATTCGAACGGCGTGACCGGGCAACGGAGCGAGAGCGTTACCGGATCACCCTCATGTACCATCTCGACCGCTTGCAGTACGAAGACGCCTTGCCGGCGGCTCGCCGCCTCGCTGCGCTCTACCCTCATGATGCCGAGGCCCGGCGCCAGCTCGCGCACCTCCACGCTCGCATGGGACGTTTAGCCGATGCGGTCGAGGCGATGCGAGAAGCCACTAAGCTCTCCTCTGGCGTCCTGCCGCTGGGCGTTCTTGCCGGCTACCTCAATCAGCAAGGCGATCATGACGAGGCACTTGCGATCTGCCACAGAGCACGTACGACTCATGGCGCCGAACCTTCCTTTCTCGACTGGGCCGAAGGGCTCATTCACCTGGACCGCAGCAAGTACTCCCGTGCCCGCTCTCACTTCGAGCGTTTGGAGTCGGCCGGTAGCATCTATTCCGAGGCGAGCACTCACTTGCTGGCTCTTACCGAGGTCTTCGAGGGACGCACCGACGCCGCCCACCAACGGTTGCTGGGCAACGCCGCCTCCCACGCCGAGTCGCGATACTGGACGATTCGTGATCGCCGCTTGGCAGCGCGTTTGGCCATTGAGGCAGGCGCTCGATCGGCGCTCGATCGTGAACTCGCCTTCTTCCATCAATTGCCCGAATTGCCGATCCATTTGCGAGACTTCCGGGCCGTCGCGTTGCTTTGGGCGCTGGCTGGGTCGGTGGAGCAGACTCAAGAGATGAGCCGACGTTTGGTGACTATAGAAAAGCGCTACCCCAGTCGCATTAGCCGTGCTGCCCGACTACAGATCGAGGCTGAATTGGCACGCCTCTCGGGCGATCTCGAAAATGCTCGGGACAAGCTCGCAGCTGCCCGCCGGGTCTGGTGGGGAGATATTGCGATCCTGTTATCCGAGCTACGCCTTGCCGAGGCTGCGGGAGACAGCGAGGAAACCAGTCGGTTGCGGCGACTGTTAGTCGAAGAGAAGAAGGGCGAGATGATCGAACTCGGTTACGGTTTCGAGTGGCTGTTGCTGAGCGGCAAGTAGGTGTCCGTCGCCACAGAGACCGCGATCATGAAAAAAATATTTCGACCGCACCCGTCTCTTGAAAGTGGGAGATGGGCTCCCGAAAATGATTACGAAGGAGAAACAATGAGTTATTGGGAAATTATTGGTCGGGGCTGTGTCGACGAAGGTTTTCTAGCGGAGAGTTCGATTCGGTTGCGATCCGAAGAGAGCGACACCTCACAACTGGAGGATCTTTGGAGATTTCTGTGCGAAAGCCACGACTATCGCGTGAGTCGGTGGCAGCTGGGTGACATCAACCGACTCTTAGGTCAGATCCATTCTCCTAAGAGCAATAGACTTTTCGGCGCGCCTAAAGAAGCTGTCAGGGAGACGGCGGATACTTTGCGTCGCGCGAAGCGGGAGCATGAGGACGCGAAGCCGATCGGGATTTCTTCTGAGGCCCACGCCCTGATTGGAGCTTGTGCCATCGATCATGAGCTCAAGAGGCTGTACCTCGAAGCTGCGCGTCAGCCTGACAGGGTGCCGGCGATTGAGCATCAAGCGGGCCTCGCGCCGAAGTTCCAACTCAAGGGTCACGACGCGAAGGTGGTGGCGGATTTCTTCGCGGATCCAGCCACCGATGCACTGCTGACCCAAGTCCATGACTTGATATGGATCGTGCCAAATCCGCCGCATAACTTCGTTCCCCGCAACGTGGCCTGTGCCGGTGGCGTTTTCCCGACGCCACCTGAAGGTAAGGAACCCTACCACTATGTGCCGGCCCCATTATTAGACCAGTTCGCCCCCCAGTTTTCGAGGCAATTGGAGAGTATGGGTTTCTGATCTTTGGTTCCACCGGTCAGCTTGAGGCCGCTTCGCAGAGGCGGCTTTTCTTTTGACAAGAGAAAGTTTCTAGCCCTGCCAGTCTCTTTTTCTGAGAGGCGTGGCGATAGACGCCACGCCCAAATCTAAGAGAGACGCGGTGAAGCGCAACCTCACGAACCTTAAAGATCGATTTCAGATAGGTAGGGCTTGCAACATGTATCGCATTATCTGGCAATACCATAGTGAGACTTTAGGGCCTTGGCACACCGAGCTACTCAGAGTTACTCCACTTGACCCCAGTGCAGATCTCTTCGCCGACCTCGAACTCCTCGGCATCCCGGAACCGGTCTTCAGTCGGTCGCCTTTGGTGCTTCGCTCCGAGCTGCTTGCCGCCGCCGTTGGCGAACCCGAGGAGAGCGCCGATCTGGCCGGTTATCAGCACGTGTTCACTCGTGACGTCGAGGCCGCTGAACTCCTGTGCCAGCGGCTCGCGATGGAAGGATCGGTGCGCTCTGTGGAGGTCCAGGGCCGCCCGCAGCCGGCGGTGAGCCATACACCTGCTGCCCGACGCTTCGCAGCCGACTCGGGATTCCTTTCTCTTGAGATGCGATCAACACCCGACTTTATTCCTTACCAGGCTTACCTCGATCCGGCCCCCGAGGGCGTCGACGCGCGCGCTGCTTGGAGGCAGCCTGGGGGGCGGGGTGAAGGGATCGGGATCCTGGACATCGAAGACGGTTGGAACTTCGCACACGAAGACCTCCTCGCCGGTCAAATCGGAGTGCTCACTGGCGTCAACTACGGCTGGGATCACGGTACAGCGGTGCTCGGTGTCCTTTCCGGCGATTCAAACTCCTTCGGCATTCATGGCATTGCGCCGAGGGCTCGGGTCGGTACGGCCTCCACCACTTATGATTTTCAGTTTGACAAATGGAACGCGGCCGGAGCGATCGAGACCGCGACCCGCTTCCTCCGGCCGGGCGACGTGCTGATCCTCGAGATGCAGGGCCCCGGTCCGAGAGCCAGTGGGCAAGGGCAGGAGGGGTACCTGCCGGTCGAGTTCTGGCAAGTCGAGCGCGCAGCGATCAAAAAGGCCGTAGCCAAAGGGATTTACGTCGTAGAGGCCGCCGGCAACGGTAGCGAGAATCTCGACCATCCGGAATACAGAGGCCGGTTGAACCGTGCAACCGACAGCGGAGCGGTCCTTGTCGGTGGGGGTGCCTCTGCTTGGCAAGAAGCCCCGCGTTCAAGGATTTGGTGGTCGAACTGGGGCGAACGCCTCGACGTTCAAGGCTGGGGAAGCGATATCGTGACAGCCGGTGGTCGTGATGAACCCGCCTATCATGACCTCTTTGACCACCCGGAATCCTCCCGTTGCTACACTCAGAGCTTTGGAGGAACTTCTGGAGCGACCCCGATCGTCGCCGGTACGATCGCCTGTCTCTCTGGTTGCCTCCAGGCGGCTGGTCGGCCCGTTTTGCCTCCAAAGGAAATGCGTCATTTGCTGATCGAGACAGGTACCCCTCAAACGGATGGGCCTGATGGTTTGGCGAGCGAAGTCATCGGTCCGCTTCCAAACCTCGCCGAGGCCCTGGCTAGCCTCGGACTCTGAACGGCAAGCGCCGGATCTTCTTCGCAGTCGATCCGGCGCGGCTACCGTCCATCGAGTCAAGCCGTTGCTCGTTGCTTAAACCCCTGCCTTCTCTCGCACCCGCTTCATCGCATCCTCCCCGGACTCGAGCGGTGCCCAAGCAAGTGGTGCCTCCTGGAGCTTCGGAGCGGCCAGGCCCGTCTCCGCCTCGGCGCTCGCCAGAATGTCGTCGAGCTCCGGTCCCAGGTCGAAGTCCTTGACCTGACCGCGAGCTTCACGCATCTCCGCGCGCAACGCATCGGTGGCCTCAGCGTCGCCGATGACCACGCCGTAGTCGGCGCGGGCTTTCTCGGCGGACACCAGACCCTTGGCGACGTCGGCTTCGACGTTTTCCGCCGGCCGGTCCAGGGGATCTTTCCAGCCGCCGCCGCCGGCGGTCCGGTAGACCAAGACGTCGCCGGGCTGCACCTCGACCTCGTCGCACTTCGACGGCAGACGCTCTTCGGTGCCGTCGGCCCGCCGGAGGATCTTCTCCGAGCGCCGGCCCGGCTTGCCACCGAGAATGCCCCAGGGGTAAGTCAGCCAGCGGTCGTCGTGGATCGAGACTTCGCCCGGCTCGAGATAGCGGTAGCGTTTTTCGATGCCGTTGCCGCCGCGATGGAAGCCAGCGCCCCCGGAATCCTTGACCGTGGTGTAACCGTCGACCTGGACCGGGTAATAAGCCTCGAGATATTCCGTCGGAATGTTCTCGAACAGCGGCCACCAGGAGTGACCGTCCATGCCGTCGCCGATCGGACGGCCGGGAATACCGCCGTAGGAGATCTCCATCAGGTAGTAGAAATCGCCTTTGGTGTCCCAGCCGGAGTAGAGCATGTAAGGCGAGGTGCCGTAGCCCGCGGCCGTCGTGTGTTCCGGGCTCTTGCGCGCCAAGGCGCCGCCCAGGACATCGAACAGACGGGTCAAGGCATGGGTGCGGCAGCCGAGGGCCGAAGGGAACTTCGGATGCAGCAGGCTGCCGTCGGGAATGATGACGTGGAGCAGGGGATAGAAGCCGTCGTTGAACAGGATCTGCGGATCGAAGACCATGATCAGGTAGACGCCGATGAACATCTTGAACATCTCTTCATTGAGATAGAAGTTGATCGGGCCCACGGCCTGAGGATCGGTACCGCTCCAGTCGAAGAAGGCGTGGTCGCCCTCCCGCCAGATGGTCAGCTTCATCTTGTAAGGGCCGTTGCCCAGGCCATCGTCGTCGACCCAGTCCTCGAAGGACTGAGGCTCTTCAGGAATGTTCTGCAGGATCAGCGCCGCCATCGCTCGATAGGTGCGCTGCAGCATGGCCTCGCAGGCCGCCAGGTAGGTGTCCTTGCCGAAACGCTCGCAGAGCTCGGAGACGCGCTTCTCAGCCGTCCGGCAGCCCGCGACGATGCCCATGATGTCGGCACGGCTCATCTCCGGCAGGCGCACGTTGTTGAGGATCAGACGGAAGACGTCCTCCACCGGCTCACCGCGACGAAAGATCTTGACCGGCGGGATGCGCAAGCCTTCGCCGAAAATGGTCTTGGCGCCGGTGGGCAAGGAACCGGGGAGCGGGCCGCCGGCGTCCATCTGGTGACCGAACATCGACGACCAGCCGACCAACTCGCCGTCGTGAAAGAGCGGCACACAGATCAGAAAGTCGTTGACGTGGGAGATCGCACCGCCGCACTTGTAGGGATCGGAGGTGAGGATGACGTCGCCAGGCTCGATCACCTCGTCGTACTCTTCCATCATCTGGGCAATGTAAGAGCCGAACTGTCCGACCACCATGCGCCCCTTGGGGTCGGTGATCATCGGAAATTCGTCGTGCTGCTCGCGGATCACTGGGCTCATGGCGGTGCGAAAAAGCACCGCGTCCATCTCGTGGCGAGCGTTGCGCAGCGCGCCCTCGATGATGTCGAGGGTGACCGGGTCGATCTCGATCTCGGGAATCTCGGCTATCTTGACGCCTCTCATTGCACTGAGCCTCGCTGGTTCGATCGAGTGGGATGTTCGGTGTGTCGCCCTCGCATAACACTAAGCCTCGCTCGGGTTGATCAGAAGGTTCGAGAATCGGTCGATGCGCGCGGTGAAACCGTGGAGCACGACGGTGGTGGAGTCGAACTCGGTAATCACCGCCGGCCCTTCGATGACGTTGCCGCTCGCCAGCTTGGAGCGATCGTAGATCTTGGTCGGCACCCAGTCGCCCTGGAAGTAGACCTTATGCTCGTCGACCACGGCGCCGGACGCGTCGGGGCCGGAGTCATCCGCGGCCTCAGCCAAGCGTGCCTCGGGCACTTTGCCGATACCCACCGCCCGCAGGTTGACGATCTCGCAAACGGTATCTTGCATGCGAAAACCGTAGAGCTGTTCGTGGGCGGCATTGAAGCGCTCCGCCAGCAGCGCTGTGCCTTCGGCCGCAACCTCTTCGACGGTGACCTCGATCGGGATTTCATAACCCTGGCGGTAGTAGCGCATGTCGACGCCGAAGGAGAGCTGTTGGCGGTCCTTGGCTTGGCCCTCGCGCTCAAGCCACGCCGCTGCTTCGGCGCCCAGCTCGCGCAGAATCCCCGCAATTTCCTCACCCGAGACTTGGGCGGTGGTGCGGATCAACGTGCGAGAGAACTCCTCGCGAAAATCAGCGACCAGATCGCCGTTGGCGCACAAGAGACCCGGACCCGGTGGAATCAGCACCGGGAAGGAGCCCATCAAGGCGGCGACGGCATTGGCGTGTAGCGGCCCAGCGCCGCCGAAGGCGACCATGGCGAAGTCTCGGGGGTCATAACCACGCTGCACCGACACCAGACGCAGGGCGCCGGCCATGTTCTCGTTGACGATGTCGAGAATACCTTGGGCCGCCTGGTAGACATCGAGACCGAGAGCGTCGCCGATTTGTTGCACCGCGGCTTTGGAGGCGTCTTCGTCGAGGGTCATTTCACCGCCCAGGAGCTGCGGCGGCAGGTGGCCGACGACAACGTTGGCGTCGGTCACCGCTGGCGCCGTGCCGCCCTTGCCGTAACACGCCGGACCGGGGTCGGCGCCCGCCGACTCCGGGCCGACGCGCAAGGCCTTGGTGATTTCCGGCACGTGAGCGATCGAGCCGCCGCCGGCACCCACCGAGTGAACGTTGACGCTCGGCACCTTGACCCGGAAATGACCGAGCTCGGTTTCGCGGGCGAGGGTCGGCTGGCCGTGCTGGCAAAGCGCCACGTCGGTCGAGGTGCCACCCATGTCGAAGGTCAAGATATCGTCGAAGCCGGCGCGGCTGGCCACCGCCAAGGCGC